>CM076580.1:522490671-522675671 GCA_034641835.2 Pinus albicaulis | reverse complement strand
TTAAGAAAAAATCAAAAACCTTAATCAACATAACATGTTATAGAAGAGTGAAATAAAAAATCGAACTCAATGCAGAATCATCATGCTACAAGGTGTGGAAAACCAGATTCTTTGTAGAAAATCAATAAATGTGATTTTACTATAACACCAAACATACATAGACAAAAGAAAATTTTCCTCTGGAATAAGAAAAAAAAAACATCTAGAGATAAAACATAGAAAAAATGTAACAATAAAGTAACCACTAGTGCTCCTTGGTTCGTTGATATTTCTCGAATAATTATTAGAGGCCTGAGAATGGTCCTCAAACTTTAAATTTGAATTTGCATTCTCAACACAATCCTTAGTGTATATATATATTTTTAAAGCTATTATTCTACAAAAATAAAAATTCATTATTTGTTACCAACAAATATGTTCTTGTGAGTGGAATGTTGGGTGCAGTGGCAATTATGATCTCACCACTTTGTTCCACTGGTGTTGCTATTCTCTGCACCATCTCTTGTGTTTACAGTGTCTTGTTCTCTTCTATTTTGATTCAGCACGAGATAACAACTTGTAGTTTGAATTCATTCAACTTTCTTCTTGGTGATCAAACTGATCCACAGATGAAAATCCAGAAGTAGTAAGTAGAGGCCACTTCATTTTCAGCTTTGTTTTCACGATTTAAGCCAATGCAATGGCTGCACTGATTTTCTCACTGAATATCCTGGCATTCCATTGTAGAATAACTAAGGAGGATTCATTAAGCATCTTCGTTTTTCTAGCCATTGGAGGGTGAGACAAGGATATGATTCAAATTACAGGATGACATTAGTAATGTTCAGTTAGTTAGGTAGTTATTTAGTTAGGTTGAAGGAGGAATTGGATCTAATGCTATAGAATATTTCAATCATCTAACATTTCATCCAATGGCTCAAATACAGACAGAGTGATAGATAAGAAAATTGTTTTCAAATAGTGACGCCTTATGGCGTAATTAGATGTTGATTTATAATCCTATTTGATATATTTTTATTTATTTACCGTACTTATTTATATATTTTTTATATTTATTTGTTTACCATACCTATTTTATAAATATCGTATTTGGAAGATGGTATTTGGCCCATGGTGCTAATAATATTTTTTCCCACTATATTTGGCCCATGGTATTAATAATAACTTTTCCCATGGTATTTTGCCCATAGGTTGACCTAAATAAAGCCTATTTTTCTAGTTTTTATAAATATAATGAGGTTTATAAAGTAAATCTAAAAAGAGATTTTACTTATTTACCATACCTCTCGATTAATTTATCTTTATTTATTTAGCATATCTCTTTTTGGAGGGTTCAAAAACCTCTTCATATTTTAAATTTATAATGTTTTCCTTTTGAAAATAGGAATTTACCAATCGAGGTGCCATCAACACAGATATAATTTTGTTTTTGTTAAACAATGTTAATTTTTTATTTATATGGTTATGTAAGTTATTTTTTAAGCCAACATTATTCAGATTTTATTTTTATATTTTTATATTTTTTTATTATTTTAGCCGACATTAGTGAAATTTCATGGGTACAAACAAACTTACATATCTCTCCCCCATACTAGGTTGTAGAATCTGCCTCTCTCGACACAATAAATTTGTATGAAAAAAGTTTCATATGAAATATGTTATGGTTCTTAGGAATATGCTACTGATTGACCATAATATTGGATCATCGTATTGTAACGAAGTCTATTCAAAGTTTAAGAATGTCCATAGCTAAAAATCATATGAGTGTATGTTTTATTTTTTTAAATATATGTATGCTTAACTTATATACCAATTATTTTTGTTATTAATACTAATAATTATTATTTTAAATGTTCATTAGGTAATGGATAAATGATGATTGGGTGTGTTATTAAGGCACTCCTAGATGTTAAGTCGTTGGTTCAATTCCTTGTCCTTTTTTCTTGGATGTGACCACCATTGCCAAACTTGCAAAAAAAAATTATTTTAAATAAAAATATAATTTAGTTAATTATTATGAATTTTTTATTTTAGAAACTTGGAATGTAGAATAAAGTGAGTGTTTTTATGCTTATTATGGCTTGAACCCTATGAAAATTCTCATCCATTTATGCTATTTTTTGTTAGGGCTCATATAAATTAGAAAATAAAAAAACCATATCATTTTTCCTTTGAGATCGGTATTGAGTAATGTAATGTAAACATTATAACTCTATCAAAATAAAAAAAAAAATATCTTGACAAGCAAACCATTTTTTACAATGAAAAGAGATTTGATCCCTCTCGACCCTTCGTAGAAACAGAGTTAAGTTGGTTCTAATTTTAACAACTTGAGATGTATGATGATGCACGTCTTTTAATGCTTATTATGAATTGATTCGTATGGAAATATAATCCTAAAAATTAATATTAATAAATATGAATATATATTGAGTAGAAGAGTTGATCTCAAGTGATGGAGGCACATATTTTTCTTGAGTTAAAATCTCTAAGACATGCTCTCCTTCGTGATAATTGTGAAAAAAACGGTAGAAATGAGTTCTACTTAGTAATACCATAACTTTTGGTATCATGAGTTTATTATAGTAGGAAGAAATATACAAAAAAACTTAACAGGAAACTAAATCACACATACACAAGTAAACACAAGATTTACTTGGTAAATAAT
The DNA here is from genome assembly GCA_034641835.2 of Pinus albicaulis. NCBI lineage: Eukaryota > Viridiplantae > Streptophyta > Pinopsida > Pinales > Pinaceae > Pinus > Pinus albicaulis. Next base: position 522,673,003 of record CM076580.1, on the reverse strand, counting down.
TGACAGTGTGTCAAGGAAACCTCCATGGGGCAAGGGATTGGAAACCTTTATTTGTAAAGAATGATTCTCCATCGATGACAAGCCTCTCGGGAAATCCAAAATAATATGGGTACTTAATTACATAACTTTTTCTCGTTATGAATCTCATTATAAAACTAAATCATAATGAAAATAATATTTACCCATAATTACATCATTTTTTTCACTTTTCAACAATATCCACCTTGACAACAATTTTTGTAATCCCTTTGCTATGCCCATTCATCGTCTCTTCTACAATCCAAGAGAAGCCAAACACCATCGCAAATTCTCTATGGTATGGATGTTCTCGAGAGCTACCTTTCTGCCATCAATCACATGTCTCACAAAGTGATACCTTACATCAATGTGCTTGGTTTTGTTGTGATAAGATGAATTTATAACCAAATGAATAGCACTCTAACTAGCATAGAACACATCCACTTTCTCTTTTGTCCTTCCAATGTCATCAAGAAGACCTTTTAACCATATTGCCTCCTTATAGGAATATAAATCACCTATATACTGTGCTTTAGTAGTGAACAAACCAACTATTTGTTGAAGCTTTGACATCCAACTAATTGCTCCACCTGCAAGAGTAAATAAATAACCAGTCGTAGATATCCTTTTGTACAAATCAGTGAATCACCTGCATAGTCAACATCCACATATCCACAAACTTATCCTTCACTACCATTAGATATGATGCAATGGTCACTTGTGCCTCTCAAATATTGAAGCATCCATTTCATTTCTCGAGGATGTTTTCCCTGTAGATTTTCCATGAACCCACTGACAAATCCAACTGCATGTGAAATGTCAAGTATTATAGATACCATTGCATACATTAAGTTTCTTACCGCATTTTCATATGGTACATGATACTTATACTTTTTTTCTTCATCAGTTCTAGGACTCAAATATGAATAAATATTGAAATGGGAAGCTAATGAAACATTAACCGGTTTCAGATGGCTCGCACTGAACTTTTAAAGTACTTTCTCCACATACTTCTGCTGTGATAAAAAAATATTACCATTACTTTTTTTCTTTGTGTATCTCCATGGACAAGATAAGTTTTTTCACTCCAAGATCATTCATGTAAAAATTCCTAGAGAGTTGAGCCTTTAACCTATTGATTGCTTCCATGTTTTTGCTTACAATAAGTATATCTTCAACATACAAAACCAAGATAATGAATATGAAATTGAAACTTTTGATGTATACACAATGATCATACTCATTTATGATCAAATTGAGGCTCACCATGAAGGATTCAAGCTTCTTGTACCATTTCCCGAGAGACTTCCTCAGGCCCTACAATGATTTCATGAGCTTGCAAACTAATCTTCTACTAAGACCTTGTAGAAAGCCTTCTGGTTGTTATATATATATCTCTTCATCTAAATCAACATGAAGAAAAGTTGTTTTAACATCTAAGTATTCTAATTCAAGTTCAAGTAATGCAGTTAGTGCTAACATAGTATGAGTAGAAACAACTTTTACAACTGTGAAAAAAATCTCATGAAAATCAATACCTTCAACCTAAGAATACCCTTTTGCAACCATCCTCGCTTTATACCCTTCAATACTTCCATTAAATTTCTAGTTGGAAGATTGATTTGCATCCAACAACAACTCTCCCTTCAGGAAGTTCTACAAGATCACAAGTATTGGTCTTCACTATGGAATCCATTTCTTCTTCCATAGCCTTTTCCCATTTTTTTCTATCCACATCATCCACTACTTATTGATAAAAAGAGGGTTCCCCATATTTAACAATCAATGGAATATATGAAGTTGAATATTCATACCTTTTTGGTGTTCTTCTTTCCCTTATAGACCTTCTTAGAGTGACTGGTTACTGAATTGGTTCTAGAACTTCTACAGTTTCCTTTATTCTTATTTTCACCTTTTTCTTTAGAAATCTCTCCTTCCTTTCACTTTGTAGAAAAGGTTTAGCCCCCAACTAAAATTTTTGTCCAGTGCTACCTATTCCTGTTCAAATTTTTCAACATCTGATTTTAGAAGAGAAGATTCATCAAATGTTACATCTTTAATAATGACTATCTTCCATGAAAAAGGATCCAAAAACCTATATCCTTTCACTACATAATCATACCCAACAAAGACATAAAATTTCAGTTTTGGATCTAACTTTGAGCATTGGTTCCTAGGAATAAGAGCATAGGCATGACAACCAAAAATCCTTAAATGTGAAAAATCACAAGACCAAGTTGACAAAAATTCTTCAATTTTTTTTCAATTTATAGCAACAAAAGGTGATTTGTTAACTAAATAAAAAATAGTAGATACTACTTCTACCCACAACTCCTTTTGCAGTTTATCATTGTTGATCATGCTTCTTTCTCTTTCCATAAGAGTCTAATTCATACTTTCGACAATGCAAATTTTTTGATGAGTATAAAGATCAATTTTATGTCTAAAAATTCCTTCATCCTTATAGTATTGTTGAAACTCTAAAGAAGTAAATTAATTTCCATTTTTAGTTCTTAAACATTTAACTAATTTTCCTATTTTCTTTTCCATCATAACTTTAAATTCTTTAAAAACATTAAATAAATCATCTTTATTTTTCAACACAAATCACAAGTTTTTGGGAGAAATCATAAATAAATGTTAAGAAATATAATGGAACACCATAGGACATAGTAGGATATTTTCCCCAAAGATCATGTTAGACATAGTCTAAAATTTCCTTATTATTATGACTTCCAGCTTTAAATCTCTATTTACATTGTTTTCCATACACACAATGTTACCAAAAATCCAACTTTAAGGATTTCAAATAAGGAGGAAACTTGCGGTTCATTAATACCTAAATACATTTCTCTCTCATGTGACCCAACTACTGATGCCATATGTGAGTACATTCTTCCTATTTCTCTGATAAAATCATTGCCTCATTGAGTTGATTACTTCCTTTGAGTCTCTAAAGATTTCCTACCTTTTCTGCCTTCATAAGAACCAGGGCACCTTTTGATACTTTCAACACTCCATTCTTACCTATAAAATTCTAACCATCTGAGTCCAATACTCCCAAAGAAATAATTTTTTTCTAAATTCAGGTACATGCCTAACATTAGTTAATGTTACAACTGTATCATCATACATCTTAATTTTGACATTTCCCATCCCAACAATCTGACAAGATAAATTATTTCCCATAAACATAGTACTACCATTTACAAACTCATATGAAGTAATCCAATTTCTAGGCACACTCATGTGATGAGAAGAATTAGAGTCTAACAACCAATTTTCAAGATCCTAAGAGACATTGCGTAAAGGTAATGCTTCATCTAATATTCCTACTTTATCATATAAAACTTCATCAACCATATCTTAGTCAATTTTATTTTCTTGCTTCTAGTTTTAAAACTCCTTGTGTTTCCATTAATCCTTCCTGAGGTGTCCCATTTTGTTGCAGTAAAATAATTTGGCTTTAAACTTATTGCCCTTTTATTTTCATCTAGAAGAACCCCTTATTTTCTCTCCTCTTTCCTTTGTCCATCCTCTGGCTACCATGACATCTAGTGTAGTTGTTTCAATACTGGATTTCCTCTATGCTTCTTCAGATAACATAGCTGTCACAACTAATTCAAATGTCAAAGCCATGATACCACTCAAAATGATTTAAGTTATGAAGTGATCCCATGACTCCTGAAGAGAACACAACAAGGTAATTTCTTGGTCTTCTTCCTAAATTTTAACTTCCATATTTGACAATTGGTAAATAAGTGTATTGAAAACATTTAAATGTTCTGCAACTATTGTACCCTCCTTCATCCAAAGGCTGTGCAATTTCATTTTTAGATAAATTCCCTTGGTTAAATATTCGGTCATATACAACGTTTCCAATTATTCCCACAAACCTGTAGTTGTTTTCTCTTCAACAGCATTTAAGACAACTTCATCTATCACACAGAACCTGATGGTACTGAGACCTCAGGAATCCAAGTCCTCCCAGTCCAAATCTATCATGCTAGCATGTTTTTTCTTCACCCCGTCTAATGGATTTTTCAACCCTTGTTGCACCATCAAATTCTTAACTTTTAGTTTCCATAAAGAGAAATTGTTCTTTACGGTGAACGTCTCCACCTCAAAATTTACATTTGTCATTTTTTTCATTCATTCCTACAAAATTTCCTTCTAGGGTTTATTTTATTCACATAGTTTTTTTTTTAATATGGTTTTGTTTCAGCTAGAGAAAAAATTCTAGTTTCTTTTGAGGGTTTCCCCCTTAAAAATAGATATTTATTCCAATTATTCCAATTGTTTGTTACTTCTTAAAACTTTAACCATGAATTCTATTCATGAATCTCCTATTCTTCTCAAATATATTTAACTAGAGAAACCCTACTCCAAGCTCATTCAAAATATTTTTGATTCAAAATCTTCTTGTCAAACAAAAATTAACCAAATTTATTAGCCTCCACAGTGATCAAGTTTTTATTCTAGCAGTGGTCATCTTTCTCACCCTTGGGGTTCGAATATAGTGCAGGGTTCTTTGCACACAACACGAACATTTATTTCTTACAAAATTCAAACAACCTGTGGCAAGAAGGCTCTCCTTGACGGGTTATTCTTAACCTTTCAGTACCTCCACAAGTGGGCTATTCAAATATGGGCTAAAAAAAAAAATATAGTGGTAAGAAAAAAAAATAGTGGTGCGCTCTTGATACAACGGGCTGCTCCTCCAGTATTTCTCTTTACCTTTCTTGTCTAACCACCTCCCCTAACTAACTTTGATGCGTGGCTCGATTTGTAGAGTCGGCGATCAGGTCATTTCTCTCTTGTCGAGGGGCACTCTCTTTGACAATGGCAGAGACTGCCACACGACCAGTCTTTCCAGTCGCTCAAAATTTCTAGCAGCATACATATGTGTTTATGGATTTGCATGATCCTTGGCGACTTCTATAAAAAAAAATGTTAGCTCTGCTGACTCTGTCGTTGATTGGCTCGAGTTATCTCCTTTTTATCCCTTTTTGATTTCCTCTAGAAAAAATAAATTATGTTCACTATGGAGAAGGCTCCCTCCAAACAGGCTCTCTACTAAATTAGACAGAGAAAAAATCTCTTTGCAGGCATGGATAGAAGATTCCTCAATTTCATATTGACCTTAGGCTCTTAGGTTCTTTCAGTTTCTCAAGCTCTAATACCACTTCTTGGTCTCATGAATTTATTATACAATGAAGAAATATACATAAAAACTAAATGGAAAACTAAATCACACATAGACAAGTAAAAACGAGATTTACGTGGTAAAAACTTGACAGTGTGTCAAGGAAACCTTGACGAGGAAAGAGATTGGAAACATTTATGGGTGAAATCTCGATGTTGGGAAACAATTTTTGGTGGATGGCCTAAATTTGGGTGAAATTTTTAATTTCTTTTTCTAGAAAATAGTCAACTCAATTTCTCGACGAATATTTTTTAGAACTCTTGTCTGAGAGAATTTTAATGTTTCACCTAAGAGGTAGATTGGGCTTGACCAGAGTTAAAATACTCTTGGACGAGAGTTAAGTATGTTCTCGTCTGAGAGTTTTATTAACATAAACTCTCGCGTAAACTCTCGGATGAGAGTTGTAAAACTCTCGGCCTAGAGTCTTTTTAACTCTTGCCCGAGAGTTTTATTCTTATAAAAAAACACCAAAATCCTTTCCCTCCCATCATTCTGCAAACCTCACAATCTTTTTCGAGCCACCGTCACGACATTCTGCAAACCTCTGTAGCATTGTCATTTTCGAGCCACCATCGCGAAATTCTGTAAACCTCTGGAGCACTATTGTTTTGGAGCTATCATGAGAACCAGCGACAAATTGGAATACAAAAAAAATGAATGCAACTTGTTTTTTCAAGCAAACTACTCCACTATTGCTCCTTGGCATTTTTAGTTGAGGCGAGCTTTCGGGAACAGTTTGAAGTGATTTTAGGCAAGTACCCTTTTCTTTTCCTATACACCTCTTCCATGGAGGATTTATGGTTCACTTGGAGCTTCTATGTGAATTTGAAGGCTGGTAAGTAATATAATTGAAGCATTACACATATGTGATACCATAGTAATGGTAATTTAGGATTTAAATTGAATGCACATATTATTTCAGGTAGCGTTAAATACTGGGGTAATGATAGGCCAAAATTTTGATAGTAGTAGAGTTATCCATCCTTCAATCGCACAACACACCCAAAAATTACAGTTACATTAGAATATTATCGTGACCTACGATTCAAGACCCCTAAATTGTGACCAATACCACCTTTATCACGTGTGAAAAATACAATGTGAATTTCCAACATGTGATTAGTCCTGCATACTCTGCCTCCAAGTTGCAAATAACACTGAAAATTTATAGTGGTCTTAGGAACCAAATTGGGATCTGTGCTAGAGATTTAATTTTTGACTATGAGTATGTCAAAGATTGCACTTCTAGCTTACAGTGAGATTGAAACTGAAAAGTGTGACTTGCACTGTAACTAAGATTCATGACTGGGCTTTGAGGTCACAGGTCGAATATATTATCTTCATTGAGATAAACGCATGGTATGTGTTTGACTACGAACTATAATATGGCACTAGAACTGAATATGTAACATATGACTCCCTCTCTTAATGCGAATTTAAAAATAAGGTTAGAGATAGCCACCTTATTTATCGAGTATTACAAGGAAAGTCTGTAGAAGATACATATTCTTTCATAATGGACCTATGAAATGGAACAATATAAAATGTATCACCAATGGATGGACAATGATTATGTATAAATTATTCACGACACTTTGAAAAAATATATTAAATTTGAAATAGCAGGTAAGTATATTAGTTTCTATGATTTACTGCAACACCTTCAATGCATTCTTTGAGGGAAGGTTTCATTTTTTGCATAAAAATGTCCTTAATGGCTTGGATATTATCACCCTATGCACTTGGAAGATAGGTCAAACAAAGGTGGACTTGGAAAGGGTATTATAACAACATGTGCATGTTCATAACAAAATATTGCATGAAACTGTGATACTTTGAATATTCTCGATCAAGAAAGTCCCATTTAAATACTTTTATGGAAAATCACTCTAACATTGTAGGCTCCTTCTTCTGGTCCCATTAAAATGCTCCCAAATTATTGTTGGATTTCATGAGAGATAATGCAATGCCTATTTTTCAAACGATAATTTATTACTCGTGTAACACCCCTAGTTTTATGATTTCAAATTAGACATTTGATCTTTAGTCCAAAGGGGAGTGGACCCCAATGGATAGTTATGGTGTGAATGTAATTAATTATTTAATTATGAAAAATAAATAATATATTTTTTTGCATGTTGACCAAATCATATTTTTGAGATCACTGGCCAAATCGATGAGGTATGGAAAAAGGATAAGAATTTCCCCAAGAATCTTTCAAAAAGCCTTGAAAGAATTTATTTCTAATTTAGATTTTTGAGGAAAAATCTAAATTTCCCCAATGATGTGGAGAGTAGTTGGGAAGAGCTAAAAATTTGGAAAAGCATAAAGCAGCTTTAAAGTCCCTAAATAAGGGAAGCCTAGGCAAACAGGAATAAAAGCATCCTGTAATTCTGGATACAAAATTAGAAACAGGCTTTGGGAAGCATAATCTTAAATAAGCTACTCCAGAATAGATTGAGGTTGGTTTTTTCTAGGAGAGGATCTCAGCTCGGGGGTGAGTTCTGGAGACAGAGGAACTCTAAGGTTGGGAGTATTGGTCATCAGAAGCAGTGGTACGCATACTAATGTTATGAACGGTTAAGATAGAGTCTGATGTATGTTATTGAAAAATGTTGTAGCTGTTAAATTGAATTAAGTTTCTGAGAATGATTATCCCTTACATTTAACAGAATTCAATAGAAGAAATAAATCTTATAAATTCCTATACAAGTTGTAGGAATAGTATTCATGGGGAATATCAACCAGAGTCTCTAAACCTGACATTGGTTTAAATCTGAAGATACGTAATATCCCATGAATAATTAAAAATTATAATTTTAATCTGTTTCTGATATAAGTTGATATAGATATATATTTGAATAAAGAAGTTAAGATAATAGATGAAAAATTGAGAATGTAAGTGACTAATGGGAAAAAGAATAGTATTTTATCTGAAATCACAGTTATAAAGCATCTAAGTGCTCTGTGTGGAAAGTACCAGTTAAAAAAAACAAAACAGTACAAATAAACTAAAACGTAAATCTGTAAAGAGAATTCCTACTATCACAATAAGCATTAGAAAATTTTATAAGAGATTTGATGCTCTATATTGTTGGGTCAATTAAATGAATCCATTAAAATACACCAAATTATGAACTGTGCATATACATTTTCTGAAGACAAAAATAGATGAGATTAAGAATTTTGGTATGCAACGGAAAGATCATGCAAGTTATTAAACCCTTTTAGGGAGATAGAACTTTAAACTATAAAGGGTTAAGTTTAGGGTCAAGTATACATTATAACTTAATTATAGATAGTTGATATTCACGAAATCTGTTTGGAGCAAACCATAACAAGTAAGGAAGTTAACCTTCTTCCTGGTAATTCCCATTTTTATCCATTGATATACCATTTGGAAATATAGAAAGCTATCTTTTATAAATTTATTTGAAGCAGAATTAAAACGAAAGATTTCCATATAAATTATTGTGAAGAAAATAAGGGTTAGAGTTATTGAAACTATTAATTCGAAAATTGATAGATATTATACTACAGTATACATTGCATACAAATGACAGAAAATATGTGTACTATATCTAATTAATAAGAAAATATGGTTATCATGAATTATATATATACATGTATATATGCAAATTACACAACTGAAACAAATAGACTCGACAGAATTAAAATGATGCTGAAGACCTATAGGGTATACCATTAAACAATTCCGCTGTAATATAAATAATGAAAGAAAATTCAAACTCATATTCGGAATTTAAAAGTTTAATATTTCCATATTCCTATACTATCACTGTCAAACCAATAGTATATTGCAGTACATTGCTAGTAATACACAGGTCGTTCGTGAAATATATCGAAGAAGATATGTCATCAATATCTGAGAGCACTACAATTGATTTTATAATGTAGATGAAGAGAAGATCACATTTTTGAGAGCTGTAAATTATAGATACAACAACATGAAATCACAAACAGGAGAACAATTTTAATTTGCCTCAGGAACCCTAAAGAAATGTATTACTTCTAGTAAAGTAAGACGAAGGAATCGGGCAGGTGAATGATCCTACCTGTAGCCACATGGCGATTAACGTAAGTTAACGAAAGAGCTGAGAAGTTTAAAATCATCATAGGAAATAATCTAAAAAAAAATTAGAGAAACGAATTACCTATGGCAATCTTAACATTTTTGACATTGTAAATCCTGTCCAACAAATATGCGAAGGAGAATGGTTTACATATAATCAAGGCAAAGAACAAATGAGCACCAAAAATGAATGAGGTAAGTATCAAATGATGAATACATTACCTACCAAGCAAGCAACCGAGCGAAAACAAACTTTGTGCTTCCATAAATCCTCGGACATTAGGGACTAATCGAGAAATTCAAGCTTAGAGAGTCTTTTTAGTAAATCGAGTGCATTTGAAGAGTATCCTTACCATGAACGAAATAAAATAGAGATAAAATTTCAAATCGTTTGCAGAACGAAACATTTATTGACAAAGAGATTTTTTTTTTTTAAAGCTAACTCAGAATCAGAACAACAACGAAAAAAGTCTAAACAAAATTGTCTGAGACAAATTAAAAAAAAAAAAAAATCAAGCTATCGGTAGAGAGAATACATTTAAATCTTGGGAGTTAAGGAGGAGTCGAATGATATAACTAGCCATAATGGAATTATTAGTACCTGAGACAAATCGAGCTTCTGTAGAAATGCAATCGAACTTCTCCTTGGTGAAAATGATATCTGGAAGAAAGAACGCAATAGAGAAGGGAAGATTTTATTGAAAAACCAAACCCTAATCTCCTACCAGATCCTACCGTCCACGTGTAGACATCGGAAGAGTTATGTCGAGATCGAGGTGAATTCCTCAGGCAAAGGCTGTCGTATGAATCACGCAAACAAAAACGATGAATATTAAGGTAAATTGAACGGAAGATATTTTAATTAAATGCCATTGTACTCAGTCACATGGAGTCAGGACATAAAAAAAATTATAAAATACTCGTTTTAAAATCATTGTCTGAACACATAAATGAAGCAAGATCATAAGGATACGATTTCTGTCACTTCAGTTATGGATCAACATTTCAACACATACAAACAAGCCAACCACAATGGCATAAACCAACCAAAGTTGAATCGTTTAAATGCCATAACACATATTAAATGTACAACAATCATTGTAATTATGATGAGTGTCATTATAATATAGAATGAAACGAAAAGAACATAAAAGGGTTGGACTAAAGTTACAACGTATTTCATTTGATTCAATACATATATCTAAATATATATATATACATATATCTAAATATATATATATATATATATATATATATATATATATATATATATATATATCGTTTTATGAGTAGGGATTTCAAAATTTAAATTGACCATCGTTATAAGAGATAACTTGAAGAGACTCATATAACATAGATATTTCAATATTGTGGAATCAAGTACAACCATGGAAATGGATTTGGTACAATATAATTGTAAGTAAATAAAATATATTGGCATAATAGTAATTGAGTACAATATGGGTTGTGAATAATAAAATATAATTATAAAGGTAAGCCTAATTCATGGTGAAATAGATGTCGTTAAATAATTGTTAATCCAATGAGGAATTTTCCATGATATCGTTACTATATCAAGATGAAAAATTATAGAGAGTAAATTGGAAAGTTTACTTGGAAATTTGATGCAGGAGCATTAGGCAAAGAGAAAATACTTTGTATTTTATTAAAACTTAGGGGTTTTTAAGTTTTTAGAGGAGCTAGATTTTTATGAATAATTTGAGAGGGTTTTAAGTATTTTTAATTAAATATTGTAAATAATTGAGAATATGAGAGAATTTGATCGGTTGAGGATGTAAAGGGATTGAGAGATTTTTCTAAATATTAATTTAGAAATTAGTTTCATTAATTATGGGTGAGAGAGGATCCTTAGGGATTCAAGAGTGATTTTAGGATTTTGTTGAGAAGTTGAAGCGATTGAACTTAAATTACATCATTTTAAAATTGTATAAATTATTAAGCCTCAAAGGCATTGAAAAATCAGAGAGAGAGAGAGAGACTGTGAGTAGAGAGCAGGGGTTTCTACTTGGAAGCCTTCGGGTGGTTTGTAAAAGGGCCAATGATTTGGAAATCAGGCCAAGGAAGGAGATTTTTATGTAAGTATTGTGTGTATTAATACAGAATTTAATTTCCTGAAGATTACGCCTTCTTTCTGAGTTTATATTGTATGAATGAATTGGGATTCAATATCAATTGATTTGGTGTATGTTGCTGGTTTATAAGAGAAGCACTGTAATGAATTCTCTTCAAATGCAAGTAATAAATTGCTATGTAATGTATAAGAGAGACTCCATAATTTAATTACGTTTCAGTCTTGGACAAGATGAACGATTTCTGCATTAAAAGATTGGTATGAGTTGGGTTTGAATTAAGTGGGTTCGATTCACAGGAATCGATGCCAGTTCAGATAATCGATATCGATAACAGCAATTACCTTTGAATAAATGTCAATTTGAATTGATGATATGATATTAGGTTAAGGCACGTTTGAAAGAAATCAATTTAATATGGTTTGCTAGAATCAATTATATTAGTACTGACTAAGTTGATGTATAGAGATCGATCCAAGTCTGGACGCAGAAGAAATTGTGCTAGAAAAGAACATTGGATTCGTTAAGCTAAAATCAGAATCTGTTTATGCAAGCATTGGATAATCGATTGTATTGGAATCGATTCCAATTGTTAATCTAGAGGAAGGCGTCCTTTGAAAGGCAGAATATTGGAGTAATTACAGTCAAATACCATTCCTGAAGAGATAGGCATAATGGAAATCGGTTCTGTTTCAGTGTTAAGTTGAGAACCATAGGATGGAATTAAGTCTGGCGGCAAAAAAAATGGATTGAATTTGATTGCAAAATTAAATTGAAGGCAAAAGAACATGAATCGAAGGTTCATCCGATTAAGATGTTGGATCTGTTGAAGCGATGTCACTTTAGTTGCTCCGCAGCAGTAAGGCGGAGAAGCCGAGTTAAAAGGAGTGGTTAAAATCCAACAAAATTCAATATGGAATCGCTACAGAATGGGGATGTGATGGCATTTTCAGTGTTGGAATGGTAAGGACGCAGAGCTGATTTGATATTTCTATGAATTGAACAATCTGGAGTTAACTGCAGTCGAACGTGGTTAATTACAGCTTCTGGTTTTGAATTGGGGAAGAAATCTATTTAGAAACATTGTGAGTTGGGTCAAGACTGTCAAGTGCAATTCTAATTCCAAGCTCAACATAAAATGAAGCCGATTTATCAGAATAAGATGCACTTGACAGAGGCGATTTGATTCTGGTTTAAATCAAATTAGAGGTTTGTTGGAACCTGGCATCAAGGCGTTTAGAAATTACGGTTTTCGTGAAATGCTATATTTTCTGGGTCGCTAGTGTTTGAGCATGATGAACATCCATCATTAGATGGATAGGTATGTAATGTTGGCTTCAATTTATAGTCAAGAAAATATAACTTTGATATGGATTGCCATTGCCATGAGTTTGTCAATTATACAGTGAAGAGCACATATATAATTGAAACCTATGGTAATGTTTCTTAACATTGGTTGGTAGAAATAATATATGGTCGCTGTGAGGAAGCTGTGGTGCATCCAATTTGAGGTTTTATAATCTCCAAATGTGGATTGAGCGCATTGAGGTGTGGACGAAGTCCAAGTCCTTGGTTGATTGGACCATTCGAATGTTGATTTGATTGGAAATGAGTTTTAATATATGATTTTTCCATAAATGAAGAAAAGGAAAACTTCCATATACAGTGTTTAATTATTTTTGGTTTCATAACCAATAAGTGATAAATGAAAGAGAAAGCTTCCGCTTATGTAATGGCTTATTAATCACAGTGTAATGATTTTACTATGCAATGGTTTTGAACCATATGTTTGAGGAGCTTCCATAAACGATAGTGTGTGAAATTGCCCTAATTTGGAGTTTGATTTGGGGAGTTATTGAGATGGATTTTTATATGCATGGTATTGGGTATCAGAGCAGGAAGGCTCTGTTGAAATTGAAGTTGTTTGTTTTCTGAATGAGTGCAGGAAGGTTCTGTTGAGAACTGAAGTGTGTTTTATTTGAATGTGTTCTAAATTTGATTTGCAAAGGTATGCAATTGCAGTGAACAGGATTGCAGAAATAAATGGAGGAAGATCATGCGGGATCTTAAAGGTGAGATAATTTTCTGATTTGAAATTTGTGATTAAGGTTGATGGGTGTAGACAAGGTGATGGCAGTGAACCTGAAATTCAGCTAAAGGTTGGATAGGGAGCACAATTGCAGTGTTATGAAGAGAATGTGAGTTGAAGAGATAGCCTAGAGAGAGAAGAAGAGAGTGCTCAAGAGGTTCCAGAGGCAGTGAACCAGTACTTACCAAAAGATCGAATCCATTGAGGTGGATTGGTGAGGTAAGTGGCAGCAGGAGAGCTTGTTGTTGCAGAGGCTAGTGCAACTCATGGTGAGTGATAAACTCATAGAGAAGATGATCATGGAGGATCAGAAAGGAGGTTCAAAGGAATTCCACAGAGATGAGATGACTGATAAAGTCAGAGAAAGAGAAATTGCAGTAATAAAGGTACAATTGCAGGTACTACAAGAATGGCTGCAAGAGCAGGAAAACCAGAAAGGAGGATGGGTCTTTCCACTGAATGGAAAGAGAGTGATTTGGCAACCATTGCAGATGAAGTTGAGGCAAATTGTGATTGCCTTATTGAAGGAGGAACTTAGAGTTCTTGAGTCAGAAATGGAATTTGAAGATTCCACACACAGATTTGTGCAAAGGAAAGTGCTTGAGGAAGCAGTCAAGACTGAAAAGCATTGTGGTTTTAAAACTAATAAGTTGTGTATGTTTGCAGGTACAGCACAGGGAGATGAGCAAGCTTTAGAGTTTTTTCAAGAAGGGTTGAATCTGAAGTCTATTCAAATCAATGCTGAGATAGCAAGGTCTCAGGAGGAAATGAAGACAAAGGAGTCTAATTAGAATATTGGTGTAGAGAGAGAAGGACCAGCTGATGATTGGTCATGAACCGGTGAAGGTATGGAAAATTGTGTGAAGTTTCCAAGTTCCACTCCTAATGAAATTGTTGAATTGTATAGGAAACTAGATCTTCAGAGAAGAGAATTGGAGAGGCAGAGAACTTACACAAAAGATGATTTGCTGAAGAAGTAAGATAAGAAAGTTTTCATGAATGACAATCATGAAGTAGAGGATGGAAAGAAGGAGAGACTAGCTGACAATCTCATGGTGAATGCAAATCAACATACTGATGTGCTAACAAAGGAGTTGGAAAGGAACTCAAAGCAACCAGAGAAAGCTGAGGAGAAAGCCAGTAAAGATTTTCTGAGTCCTGAAGAAGGCTTGGAACTGTAGAGAGAAAACTTTGTGACTGAATCAACAAGTGGGGCCATTGGGTCTTGTGATTTTGAGGCTGACAATTTGATTGTGTTTAGAGGTGATACAGAGGATAGTCCATCACTTGGAATTGTCTTAGAAGAAGAAGAATTATTGCAGAAATAAGGTGAGATAGTCATGTCTCAGAGGCTTGTTACCATGGGTGACAAGAAAGAGTTGGCTTGTCTGTATAGCCAAGAAAAGACTGTGGGGAAAAGTTTTGGAACTGCTATAGTGATAGAGGATGAGGCTAAAGTGTTTGAAGAACTTTATTTGATTGCCAGAATCAATCAAGATGATGATGGACAATTAGGGAAGATTGTCGAAGGGGAATACGAAGGTTATGCTGAAACTAATTTGCAGCATGTTGATGAAATGCTTGAGAAGAAATGGCTGAAATGTTTTTTGGAGACAAATATTGAAGATAAATTTGCAGGTGATGAGCCAAAGAATGTTGAAGAGGGACATGAATTTTGGGAGGCAACAACATGTGGGGTAGCATCTGCAAGAGTAAAACCAATGTTAGAAAAAATTGGGAAGGTAAAAACTAAGGCAACATTGACAACAACAACATCAATTTTGGCAGCAAGAAGAGTAGTCATAGCAAAAGAAGCTACAACAGCTGAAACAACAGAACTAGGAGGCAGCAGCAGTAGGCAAAGAAATTTCCAGACAGAGGAAAGGCTGGACATAGAGATTGAAAGCATCAGAAGATTGATGATGAAGGTGTGTCGGAAGTAGCAGAAAGTAGCAAGAAAGAAGAGAAATTACAGCAAGGGAAAGACAAAAGTAGAGTATGAAAGCATAGCTGGAGGCAGGATGCAGAACAAGATATGGAAACCTGGAGAAAATTAGAAAGAAACAGCAGATGATGACTTGTAGAACAAAGTGTGGGATCGAGGAAGATAAGGACAAAGACTTAAAACGCATGATCAGGAGATCATGATCATTTTCAAACTTGGGAGTTTGATGCAGGAGCATTAGGCAAAGAGAAAATACTTTGTATTTTATTAAAACTTATGGGTTTTTAAGTTTTTAGAGGAGCTATATTTTTATGAATGATTTCAGTGGGTTTTAAGTATTTTTAATTAAATATTGTAAATAATTGAGAATATGAGAGAATTTGATCAGTTGAGGATGTAAATGGATTGAGAGATTTTTCTAAATATTAATTTAGAAATTGGTTTCATTAATTATGGGTGAGAGAGAATCATTAGGGATTCAAGAGTGATTTTAGGATTTTGTTGAGAAGTTGAAGGGATTGAACTTAAATTAGATCATTTTAAAATTGTATAAATTATTAAGCCTCAAAGGCATTGAAAAATCAGAGAGAGAGAGAGAGAGAGAGAGAGAGAGAGAGAGAGAGTAGAGAGCAGGGGTTTCTACTTGGAAGCCTTCGAGCAGTTTGTAAAAGGGCCAATGATTTGGAAATCAGGCCAAGGAAGGAGATTGTTATGTAAATATTGTGTGTATTAATACAGAATTTAATTTTCTAGATATTACGCCTTCTTTCTAATTTTATATTGTATGAATGAATTTGGATTCAATATCAATTGATTTGGTGTATGTTGCTGGTTTATAAGAGAAGCACTGTAATGAACACTCTTCAAATGCAAGTAATAAATTGTTGTGTAATTTATGAGGGAGACTCCATAATTTAATTGCATTTCAGTCTTGGACAAGATGAACAATTTCTACATTAAAAATGTTGGTATGAGTTGGGTTTGAATTAAGTGGGTTCGATTCACAGGATTCGATGCCATTTCAGATAACCGATATCGATAACAGCAATTACCTTTCAATAAATGTCAATTCGAATTGATGATATGCTATCAGATTAAGGCACATTTGAAAGAAAGAAATTTAATGTGGTTGGCTAGAATCAATTATATTATCACTGACTAAGTCGATGTATAGAGATCGATCCAGTTCTGGACGCAGAAGAAATTGTGTTAGAAAAGAACACTGGATTCGTTAAACTAAAATCAGAATCTGTTTATGCAAGCATTGGATAATCGATTGTATCGGAATTGATTCCAATTGTTAATGTAGGGGAAGGCATCCTTTTAAAGGAAAAATGTTGGAGTAATTACAGTCAAATACCAGTCCTGAAGAGATAGGCGTAATGGAAATCAATTATGTTTCAATGTTAAGTTGAGAACCATAGGACGGAATTAAGTCTGGTGGCAAACAAAAGGGATTGAATTTGATTGCAAAATTAAATTGAAGGCAAAAGAACATGAATTGAAGGTTCATTCGATTCATATGTTGGATCTGTTGAAGCGATGTCACTTGAGTTGCTCCGCAGCAATAAGGCGGAAAAGCTGAGTTAAAAGGAGCGGTTAAACACCAACACAATTCAATATGGAATCGCTACAGAATGGGGATGTGATGGCATTTTCAGCATTGGAATGGTAAGGATGCAGAGCCAATTTGATATTTGTGTGAATTGAACAATCTAGAGTTAATTGTAGTCGAACGTGGTTAATTACAACTTCGGGTTTTGAATTGGGGAAGAACTCTATTTAGAAACACTATGAGTTGGGTCAAGACTGTCAAGTGCAATTCTAATTCCAAGCTCAACATAAACTGAAGCCGATTTATCAGAATAAGATGCACTTGACAGAGGAAATTTGATTCTGGTTTAAGTCAAATTAGAGGTTTGTTGGAACCTAGCGTCAAGGCGTTCAGAAATTATGATTTTCGTGAAATGCTATATTTTCTGGGTCGCTAATGTTTGAGCACGATGAACATCCATCATTGGATGGACAGGTATATAATGTTGGCTTCGATTTCTAGTCAAAAAAATCTAACTTTGATATGGATTTCCATTGCCATGAGATGGTCAATTATACAGTGAAGAGCGCATATATAATTGAAACCTGTGGTAATGTTTCTTAACATTAGTTGGTAGAAATAATATATGGTCGATGTAAGGAAGCCGTGGTGCATCTAATTTGAGGTTTTATAATCTCAAAATGTGGATTGAGTGCATTGAGGTGAGGACGAAGTCCAAGTCCTTGGTTGATTGGAGCATTCGAATGTTGATTTGATTGGAAATGAGTTTTAATATATGAGTTTTCCATAAATTAAGAAAAGGAAAACTTCCATATACAGTGTTTAATTATTGTTGGTTTCATAACCAATAAGTGATAAATGAAAGAGAAAGCTTCCGCTTATGTAATGGCTTATTAATCACAGTGAAATGATTTTATTATGCAATGGTTTTGAACCATATGTTTGAGGAGCTTCCATAAAGGATAGTGTGTGAAATTGCCCTAATTTGGAGTTTGATTTGGGGAGTTATTGAGATGGATTTTTATATGCATGGTATTGGAAGAGATTATGGGAATTGCAGGGTTACCCTGCATCAAAATTGAAATATTATTATGGTGTTCAAGTATTCATATTATCCTTATTCAAAGGTTAGATGGAATAGGAACAACCACTTTTCTTTAATGGAAGTAGAATTGGAAAACCATTGATATCACTTATAGAAAAAAATAAAAAAAAATGAAGTGGTGGTGGAGGAGAGGTGTTACAAATGGTATCAGAACCTAGGTTAGAAAAACTGGGTTGTTGTTGTGCTCACTGTATGAATTATATTTTTGGAAAAAAAAAAATTGTTACTGATGTTGTTTTGTTTAGTGTACAGTGGTATTGGAACTGGAAAGTCAATGGCTAAAGGAGATGAAATTTATGTTGATCGGGGTGATCGAGATAACATGCCAAATCCCAATGCTCCTTTGATGGCTATGTTACATAGGCTGCAACGGGAAATGGCTGAAATAAGAAGCCAAAATGACAAGATGTCATTAGCCAGTGAGGAGCAGGAAAAGCTGATAAGAGAACTGACCTCACGGAATAGCCAAGAAGGTGAAGGTTCCAGAAAGAGGAGGAAAGGCAAGTTCTTAGATGATTCTGAGGAAGATGAGACTACTAGAAAACAGTCTAAATAGAAGAAGGAATTACAGGGTGAATTCCAAAAAATGAAACCTCCCTCCTATGATGGAGAGAAGGAGGAAGATGCCGAGGCATGGCTGTTGAATATGATTAAGTATTTTCAGGTATATGAATATGAAAGCAATCCAAAGGCCAAATTAGCTGTCTACCAACTACAGGGTAAGGCTACCTTGTGGTGGTAGGAGACAAAAATGGTTCATTCCATTGATGAAAAGAGAGTGACTTGGGAAGATTTCCAATTCAAGTTTAAAAGCCATTATTTGAGAAAATGCTATTATGATGAGAAAGCAAAGGAATTCCGCGAACTTATATTGGGACAGCTCACCATAGATGAGTTTATCACCAAGTTTACTAATATGTTAAGGTACTTTCCTTATATTCGTGAAGAGAAGGCCAAGGTACAAAGGTTTTTGAGCTGTTTTCCTACTGTGTACAAGGAGAAAATAGAGTTCGATAATCCAAAAACTATGGATGAAGCAATGAGGAAAGCTAGATTATGCTACCAACAGTTTAAAGGAAAGAGTGAACATGGAAAAATCTAGGTAAAAAAGGGTGAATTCAAAGGAAAGAAACATAAAACAACTTACTTGAAGAACTTTGGTAGGGATCATCAGTGGAAAAATTTCAACAAACCAAGGGAAAGTCAAATTTCTCAATCCCAGGTTGGTTCAAAACAAATAGATGGGTATAATAAGAAATAAGGAATAGTTAAAATGCGGGAGCCTTTGAAGTGTTGGGGTTGTGGAGAACCTCATTTGTTGAGGGATTGTCCACACCTAAATATTCAGATGATTATGACAGATTGAGAAGCTACCGTAGTGAATGATATAGCAAGGAGTATACCCACTATCAGTGTAGCCTTGGAGAACCGATAAGCAGAACACCAGGCAACTATGGTCGAGATGGAAGGTAAGATTGCTAACCAATCTGTTATAGTTTTAATTGATCCTGGTGCTTCTTTGAGTTACATTAGTCCACAAGTTGTAAAGAAATGCAATCTCAAAACTGAAAAATTTCAGCAGTCTTGGTTGGTCCAGTTAGCTACTGGCACCAAACAAAAATTAACTCATAAGTTACATCAAACAGTAATTAAATTAAATGATTTTTAGACAGAAGTAAATTTAAACATTCTGCCCTTAGGCTCATATGATTTGCTGATAGGAATGGACTGGTTATAAAAGAGAAAGTCTATGAGGAACGGCTAGGATAAAACTCTGCATTGCATAGATGAGGAGGGGAGACCCTTTATACTCAAAGGAAAACCAAAACCAAACTCTGTAAGAAAAATATCAGGTCTGTAATTAAAAATAACAGCTAGAAAAGGATATCAAGTATATTCTGTACATGTTGAAGAATTAGGACAGCCACCTGAAGAAAACCTGTTAGACACTTTGCTAGTGGTAAGAGAATTTAAGTTTTTTCGGATGAGATTCCTCATCTTCCCCCCAAAAGAGAGATTTATTTTTCAATCTATTTGGCGCCTGGAGAAACACCCATCTCCAGAGCCCCTTATCGGATGAGCCCCCCTAAACTCATGGAATTGAAAATGCAATTGCAAGAATTGTTGGATAAAGGTTACATCTGACCGAGTCTGTCTCCTTGGGGAGCACCGGTGTTGTTCGTGAAAAAGAAGGATGGAACCTTTATAATGTGCATTGACTACCGTCAACTGGATAAGTTGACAATCAAAAACAGCTATCCATTTCCCAGAATAGACGACCTTTTTGATCAGGTGAGAGGGGCTTCAATATTTTCTAAGATTGATCTCAGGATTGGTTATCACCAAATCAGAATTAAGGAAGAATACATTAGTAAAACAACTTTTCGAACCAGGTATGGTCACTACAAATTTGTAGTCCTACCTTTTGGTTTGACAAATTCCCCTGCCACTTTTATGTGCTTAATGAATAGTGTTTTGAACAAGTACTTAGATAGATTCGTACTAGTGTTCATAGACGATATTCTGGTTTATTAAAAAAGTGAGGAAGAACACCAAGAACACTTAATGATAGTTTTGTAGACTTTGAAGGAAAACCAGTTATATACCAAATTCAGAAAATGTGAATTTTATAAAAGAAAGATTCAATACTTGTGGCATATTATCTCTAAACAATGATTGGCGGTTGATCCTGAGAAAATAAAGGCTATTAGAGAATGGTCGGTGTCGACTGATGTTTCAACAGTAAGATCATTCATGGGGATTGTCGGCTATTATTGAAGATTTGTGGAAAGATTTTTTGCAATAGCATATCCCATAACTTCACTTCAAAGAAAAGGCACCAAATTTGAGTGGACTAGAAAATGCCAAAATAGATTTGAAGAACTAAAATTAAAACTTACTACAACCCATATACTGAAAATTGCAGATCCTGACAAAGAGTTTGTTGTGTGTATGGATGCATGTAGAGAGGGATTGGGAGGAGTTATGTTGCAAGAAAATTCTGTTATTGCATATGAGTCTAGAAAACTTAAGAAACATGAACAGAATTAAAGTGTATATGATCTGGAATTGGCTGCTGTAATTGATGCCTTGAAGATGTGGCGACACTATCTTCTTGGAAAAAAAATTACATTGATGATAGATCATATTAGTATCAAGTATTTCTTTTCTCAAACAGATTTGAATGCTCGAAAAGCTAGATGGCTGTCTTTTCTAAGTGAATTTTAGATGGACATAAAACATATAAAAGGGAAAGAAAAAAAAACTGCTGATGCGTTAAGCAGAAATTCTTTCCAAAACATAAGCAGCATGGGGAGTAGTGCTAGTCTTGACTTAGAAGAACTAGTTAAAAAGGTACCCGATCAAGATCCAAACTATGAGAATCTACAAGTGAAAATGCTGAAGAAAGAAATGGTTGAACACACCCAACACCAAAAAGGGCTAATTTTCTATAAAAACAGATTGTATATCCCCAATGTAGAGTCTTTGAAAAAGGATATCCTAGATAAATATCATAAACTGCCATATTCAAGACATGATGGATATTAGAAATTCCTAAGATCTTTGAAAAAGAAATTGTTTTGGCCAGGAATGAAAAAGGATGTAGCAGACTATTTAGCTATATGTATGGAATGTCAACTAGTTAAAGCTGAGCATCAGCATCCAGCTGGTCTTTTAAATCCCTTTCCAATTACAGAATGGAAATAGGACATTGTTTCTATATATTTCATAACCGAGCTACCTAGAACAAGGTACCAGCATGACTCAGTGATGGTAGTGGTAGACACTTTAACCAAAGCTGCTCACTTCATACCTGTAAAATCTACTTTTGGGATAGCCCAAGTAGCAGATGTGTTCCTGAAAGAAATAGTAAGGTTGCACAGGGTCCCAAAGATGATTATTTCAGATAGAGAGACTAAGTTCACAGCCGTCTTTTGGAAAGGTCTATTTGGGGGCATGGGCACTAAATTGAATTTTAGTACTGCTTATCACCCTCAGACGGATGGTCAAACAGAGAGAATAAATCATATTTTGGAGGATATGCTGAGAATGTATGTGATGGATAGACCATCAAAATGGGAAGACTACTTGCATTTAGTCGAATTTTCTTATAACAATAGCTATCAATCCTCCATCAAAATGATTCCATTTGAAGCACTCTACGAGAGAAAGTGTCATACTCCTTTAAGTTGGGGACAACCTGAAGATAAGCTAGTGTTGGGGCCAGATACTTTAGAAGAAATGGAAAGGATTGTTAAAAAAATACAGAGAAACATCAAGACAGCACAAGATCAACATAAAAGCTATTCTGATAAGAAGAGAGTGCATCGAGAGTCCAAAGTGGGCGATCATGTGTATTTGCGTATTAAACCCAAAAAGAGCACGCTTTATGATGGAAGTTGTACAAAACTGGCTCCTAGATATTGTGGGCATTTTGAGATGTTAGAAATGGTGGGACCAGTGGCTTAGAAGTTGGCCTTACCGCCCCATCTTAAAGTTCATGATGTGTTTCATGTTTCATTATTAAAAATATATGTACATGATTCTTCTCACATTGTTGTGTTGGGAAACCACCTCCAAAAAGAGAAGAAAAGAGATATGAACACCTTAGAAATAAGCCACTTGGAGGGGGAAACCTCCAATACATTACATAAATGAACAATTCTTTGATGATACAATTTACAAAACCTCCTTTCTATATATAGGATTCCATGGGGCCATAATGTAATCCTAGTAGGCCACAATGTAATCCTAGCCGACCTAACAATAATAATTTAAGGGCACAATAATAACAAAATGGGGGTTACAAGGGTACAATAATAACAATAAGGGGTTTAAACTAACAATAATAAGGGGATATACTAGTGATATAGGGACCTAACATGCCCCTCTCCTTCAAAAAAAGTGTTGTCCTCAACACTTGAGTAGCTCCGGGTGCTTCTGTATAAAATTCTCATCCTCCCATGTAGAATCTTCAGTGGGTAAGTTCTTCCACTTGATGAGATACTCTGAAATTGATCGATTTCGTATGTCGAGTTCTTGCTTCCATGATCGCTTTAGGTTCCAATATGATTTTTCCTTCCTCATCAAGTTATAGCAATATTGTTTGAACTGGAAGATTTTCACCTATAACCTTCTTTAAGCATGAAACATGGAAAACTGGATGTACGTGCGAAGAAGCAGGAAGCTCCAATTTGTATGCCATAGTACCAATCTTTTGCAACACCTTGTAACAACCATAGTACTTTGGTGATAATTTATTATCCTTCTTAGCTTGCTTGAGGGACATTTGTTTGTATGGTTGTAGCCGTAAAAATACCCAATCTCCTACATGAAAACTTCTCTCGCTGCGATGTTGATTTGCTTATTGTTTCATTCGATTTTGTGCCAAAGTCAGGTTATCCTTTAAGAGTTGGAGAATTTCTTGCTGATGCTCGATGTGATCTTCCACTGCTTGAACCTTCGAATTTTCTCTTAAATATTATGTGATGGATGGTGGATTATATCCATGAAGTCCCATAAATGGGGTCATTTTTGCTGCAGTATGGAATGAAGTGTTATACCACCATTCAACGAGAGGTAACCACCTGACCCACTATGTCTGTTTATCAGATACAAAACAACAAATATATCCTTCCAAACATTTATTTACTATCTCAGTTTGACCATCAGATTAAAGATGATAAGATGAGCTATGAGCTAATTGAGTACCCAAACAAGAAAACAACTCTGTCCAAAAATTTCCAGTAAAAATGGGATCTCTGTCGCTCACAATAACCCTTGGGCTTCCATGTAGCTTTTAAATTCTGTCCATAAATGTAGCAGCAACTGTACTTGCTTTAAATGGATGAGATAATTCACAAAAGTGTGCATACTTGGTAAGTCTATCAACTACCACCATGATGACATTCTTTCGTTCGGACTTAGGTAAACCTGTGATAAAATCCATTGAAATCTCCTCCTAATGATGACTTAGAACGG
Source organism: Pinus albicaulis (assembly GCA_034641835.2). Classification (NCBI taxonomy): domain Eukaryota; kingdom Viridiplantae; phylum Streptophyta; class Pinopsida; order Pinales; family Pinaceae; genus Pinus; species Pinus albicaulis. The sequence goes on along the minus strand of CM076580.1, from coordinate 522,648,920 downwards.
ATAAAGGTTGTAGAAGTCCCAGGTTCTTAATTGTCTCAACTTTATTCTGCTGGAAAACCAAACATTCCGTCACAAACTTTTGAATATCAGATTTAAGGCCATCCCAGAAAAAGTATTTCTTCACCCTGTGGTAAGTTTTTAAAAATCCCCATTGTCCTCCTAAAGGAGAAGTGTGCAATTCCAGAAGAATATTTTGTTTTAGTTGGGAATTCTTACAAAGATATAAGCGATCTTTGTACCATAAGGAATCACTTTTCCAACTAAATGTATCAGATGTACTAGGATCTTTCTGCAACTTTTGAATGAGTTTCCATACATCTTTTTCCTTCTTCGATTCATCTCTTGCTTCAGTTATACAATCTAGTTGGTTAATAGAAATGGCACAAAGCAATGCTTCCACCTCTTCATCCTTTCTTGAGAGTGCATCTGCAACAACATTAAGCTTTCCTTTTTTGTAGATTATTTCAAAGTCATAACCCAACATCTTTGTGACCCATTTTTGTTGCTCTTTGGAAGATAGTCTTTGTTCCAAAAAGTGTTTAAGACTATCATGATCAGTTTTTACCTTGAAGTGTCTTCCCATTGGGTAAGTTCTCCATTTATTTAGTGCATGCAGTATTGCTAACATTTCCTTCTCATAAATAGGTTTATGTAAATACTTTCCTTTGATTGGACGACTTTCAAAAGAAATGGGTCTTCCTTCCTACATTAAAATAACACCAATTCCATTTATTGAGGCATCACATTCCAAAATAAAGGTTTTTGTGAATTCTGGCGTAGCTAAGACCGGTGCTAGGCACATTTCCTCTTTAAGATGTTCAAAGGTCTTAGTTGCTTCACGAGTCCATGAAAATGCATATTTCTTCAATAATGTTGTTAGAGGTGCTGCTATTCTCCCATAATTCTTAACAAACTTGTGATAATACCCTGTTAACCCGAAATCCTCGCAATTGCTTTATGGTTGTGGGGACTTTCCATTCCTTAACGGCTTTAATTTTTTTAGGGTCTAATTTAACACCCTCGTGAGATACAATATGACCCAAATATTCTACCTCTTGTACTCCAAAGAAACATTTGGATGTTTTTTCATATAATTGTTTCTCCTGCAATAGTTTGAGTACCCTGTCAACATGTTCAACATGATCCTTCCAAGACCTGTAGTAGATTAGTATATCATCAAAAAATACTAGCACAAATTTTCTAAGGAAGGATTTTAAAATGGAATTCATCAACCCTTGAAATGTAGAAGGTGCATTGGTATGGCCAAAAGGCAGGAGCAAAAATTCATAATGACCGTCATGAGTTTGAAAAGCTATTTTTGGAATATCTTCAGTCTTCATTCTAATTTTATGATATCTTGAACGAAGATCCAACTTGGTAAAATAAATTGCTCCATGTAATTCATCCAATAATTCATCAATCATAGGAATGGGAAATTTATGTTTAATGGTGAACTTATTGAGCTCCCTATAATCCAGACACATTTGCCATGATCCATCCTTCTTGTGTACCAATACTAAAGGAGCAGACAAAGAACTTTGACTAGGTTGAATTATACCCACCTCTAACATTTCTGCAATCATACGTTCAATTTCGCTCTTTTGGACGTAAGGATATCTATAAGGCCTGATGTTTGGAGGAAAAATTCCTCGAATCAAATGAATAGCATGATCATGATCATGACTAGGTGGGAGTCCTTTGGGAGTTTCAAACACTTTGGAATGATTGTCCAAGACTTGTTGGAGATCTGCAGGAATAGATGATTTTGATGTTGGAACTTCTAGTGAGCATAATTATGCAATTACGCCTCGTTGTTATTTATTTAGAATCTCTGTCATGAAATTAGAGCTTATTATCCTTCTTGGATTCCCTGCCATACCTTGTAATTCAAATTCCTTTCCTTCTGAAAAAAATTTCAAGAAAATTTCTTGAAAATTAAAAGCTATCGTCCCCAAAGATTGTAACCATTGTACTCCTAGTACAACATCAGCACCTCCCATAGGAATGGAAAGCATTTAGATTGTCAATATATTCCCCATGGTTAGCTTAATATTACATGGCATTTCCTATTTAAATTTATAGTTCCTCCATTTGCAACATCTTGAAAGTCTAGTCTTTGGGTATAGGAAACAATTTAATTCACATAAACCTTCGATGAATAAAATTAGCTTATGGGTTGCTACAGAATAAATAAAAACTATTACATTTTTCTTCTTGATATGTCCCTCTATCTTGAGAGTTTGAGGAGTGGTAATTCCTACCAATGCATTACAGGATATGGTCGAATTCATTTCTTCTTCTTCTAGGGTTGGTTCCTGGTGTATATCCTCTTCTTTTGAAGTTTCGTGTTCCTTTTCTTCCTCTTCTTCCGAATTTATGTAAAATTATTTCTTCTCAGCACACTTATGACCTTTAGTGTATTTTATATCATAGCTATAGAAAATCCCTTTTCATATTTTTTTCTTTCAATTGTTGTGGTGTCAACCTTGTAGGTTGTGGAAGTCTATGAGTAGCAACACATCGATCTTTATAGTTGTGAGTGGTAGGCTTCCCTGTCGCCATAATTTTACATTCAACTTTTATTGCCAGCTTTGAATGCCTTCTCAATCAATCGAGGTTCCAAAATGTGAACTTCATTTTAGGATCTTTATCTTCAAACAAAGTGCCTATGAAGATCAATCCTTGTGTTCCAATTGTTCCTTTGGAATATCAGTTACCCTTATATTCAATTTTTGGAAGTCCTCAATGTGCTCCCCCATTAAACCATTTTGTTTGAGATTTATCAATTGGCTAAAGAAGGTGTTGCTCTTTGTATCCTCATAATGTGCTATCATTTCCTCCATAAAAATTTACCAGGTGACAATTTTTTTACGGGAGCAAAGCCATCGATACCATACAAATGTATTTTGTTCTAAATGTAAAGTTTCAATGCGTACCTTTTGTGTGTTTTTCAAATTATGGAGATCAAAATATTGCTCCATCTGTAGTATCCATGTTACAGGATCCTTTCCATCAAACTTCCTCATATCCATTTTTGGAATATGGTGGTTCTTATCGCCAACATTAGATTTTATGAAATCACGATTAATATTTATTTTTTTCTCATCATGAGTTTCTATACTATCTTTCACCATTTGGAAGCATTTCTTGTATCGACTTTTCCAAACCTTCGATGTCTACTTTTTAGATCCTTCTTTCATGTTTTTTCCATGTTGTCTTTCATTTTTCATCGATCTTAGCTTCCATGCTCATCCATCTTAGCTTCCATGCCTACTTCCATGCCATCCATCTTTACTTCCACGCCATCCATCTTAGCTTCCATGCCTTTCTTCAAACCATCCATCTTCACTTCCACACCTTTCTTCAGAACTTCCATTTCATTTTTTGTTGTTCTTTGCGAGAGAGAAATTTCTTGCACTTGCTCTTGTAATTTTGATATGTCATGTTTCCATTCTTCATCTTCATGAGTCATAGTAGATCCTTCTAAAGGATTAATGGGTGTTAAATTCTTTTTAGGGGCCATTTTAAAATCCAATATTGATATATATTCTACAATATTCCCTTAGAATCAATTCAAATTGATTCTTCAAACAAGACTTATGCAATTCGGGAAAAAAAATACACACCTTTTACTTGCTTTGAGGAGCTCGATATTGAAATTATATTATCTTTGTGATTGTGGCTCTTCAATATCTAAAATTCAGCACTGAATTAGCCCTCTAAATCCTCCTTTGAATTCCACAGGTCTAACTTGATTTGGATTCTCCAAGACAACGTTATGTCTAATCTCCCACAATGACCTAATTATGGACTCATTTAGTATAGAAAACTTGTACGACTTGCCACATGTCACTGTTTCATCCTTCGCCTCTGAAATTGATATCCAAGAAACTAAAGTCCGTGTACTTGCGACCACTTTTTACGGCACTCCAATCTGATGCCCAGAGAGAGAGTTATTGAACTTTTCCCACGATCACCTCTTTGAGATGAAATTCAGGAGCCTGAAAAAGCACTACCTTCCACAGATCATATCTCCAAAAATATTGTGAACCATGATCTCAAATTTTTTATGCCTTTCCTCAAGATTTTAGCTTCTCACCATATGAATTTCAGATTCTGAACCTTCGTACAAAAAAAGTTATAGCAAAAATTCCACGATGACCTGTTTAGGAGCCTAAAAAAAGACCTAACTTCCACAGATCATATCTCCGAAAATATTGCGAATCAAGCTCTGAAAGTTTTAGAAAATATTCCTTAGGATTTCGGCTTTGCACCCTAAAAATTTTAGCTTCTGAAACTTCGTAGAAAAAAATTTATAGCGAAAATGCCACGATGACCTGTTTGGAGCAGCGAAACCCTAGAATCCAAAGCTCTGATACCAAATGTTGTGTAACCAGCTCCAAAAATAGAAGAAAAGAGATATCAACGCCTTAGAAATGAGCCACTTCGAGAGGGAAACCTCCAATACATTACATAAATGAACAATTCTTGGATGATACAATTTACAAAACCTCCTTTCTATATATAGGAGTCCATGGGGCCATAATGTAATCCTAGTGGGCCACAATGTAATCCTAGCCGACCTAACAATAATAATTTAAGGTCACAATAATAACAAAATGGGGGTTACAAGGGTACAATAATATCAATAAGGGGTTTACACTAACAATAATAAGGGACTATACTAGTGATATAGGGACCTAACATGTTGACTGGAATGTGATACAGATGGAACTAGAAGGGGAGTTCCTTCCAGAACCGCTTCAAATATTGGAGCGGGAAGAAATTGAATTGAGAAACTGAACAGTAGCAAGAGTAAAGGTGCAGTGGAAGCAACTTACTGCTGAAGAAGCTACATGGGAAAGAGAAGCTGAGACGATGGAAAAATATCCATATCTATTTTCCAAATTAACTTTAGTAGTTAGTTTTTAACACCGAGGAGGGTGTTTGTTTTCAGACGGGGAATATGTAACAGCCATAGTTTTATGTTTTCAAATTAGAAATTTGAATTTCAGTCCAAAGGGGAGTGGACCCCAATTGATAGTTATGGCGTGAATGTAATTAATTATTTAACTATGAAAAATAAATAATATATTTCTGTGCATGTTGACCAAATGAGATGTTTGAGATCACTTGCCAAATCCATGAGGTATGGAAAAAGGCTAAGAATTTCCACAAGAATCATTCAAAAAGCATTGAAAGAATTTATTTCTAATTTAGATTTTTGAGGAAAAATCTAAATTTCCCCAATGATGTGGAGAGTGGTTTGGAAGAGGTAAAAAGCTAGAAAAGCAGAAAGGAGCTTTAAAGTCCCTAAATAAGGGAAGCCTAGGAAAACAGGAATAAAAACATCTTGTAATTCTGGACGCAGAATTAGAAACAGGCTTTGGGGAGCATAACCTTAAATAAAATACTCCAGAACAGATTGAGGATGGTCTGTTCTAGGAGAGGATCTCAATGCGGGGGTGAGTTATGGAGACAAAGGAACTCTAAGGTTGGGAGTAATGGTCATCAGAAGCAGTGGTATGCATACTAATGTTATGAATGGTTAAGATAGGGTCTGTTGTATGTTATTGAAAAATGTTGTAGTTGTTAAATTGAATTAAGTTTCTGAGAATGATTATCCCTTACATTTAATAGAATTCAATAGAAGAAATAAATATTCTAAATTCATGTATAGTTGTAGGAATATTATTCATGGGGAATATCAACCAGTCTCTCTAAACCTGACATTGGTTTAAATCTGAAGATACATAATATCCCATGAATAATTAAAATTTATAATTTTAATCTGTTTCTGATATAAGCAGATATAGATATCTATTTGAACAGAGTAGTTAGCATAATAGATGAAAAACTGAGAATGTAAATGATTAATGGGAAAAAAATAGTATTTTATCTCAAATCACAATTATAAACCATCTAAGTACTCTGTGTGGAAAATACCAGTAAAAAAACAATACAATACAAGTAAACTGAAACGTAAATCTGTAAAGAGAATTCCTACTATCACAATAAGCATTAGAAAATTTTGTAATAGATCTAATGCTCTATATTGTTGGGTCCATTAAATGAATCCATTATAATACACCAATTTATGAATTGTGCATATAAATTTTCTGAAGATAGAAATAGATGAGATTAAGAATTTTTGTATGCAATGGAAAGATCATGCAAGTTATTAAACCATTTTAGGGAGATATAATTTTAAACTATAAAGGGTTAAGTTTAGGGTCAAGTATACATCATAACTTAATTATAGACAGTTGATATTCACGAAATCTGTTTGGAGCAAATCATAACAAGTAAGGAAGTTAGCCATCTTCCTGGTAATTCCCATTTTTATCGATTGATATACCATTTGGAAATATAGAAAGCTATCTTTTATAAATTTATTTGAAACAGACTTAAAACCAAAAATTTTCATATAAATTATTGTGAAGAAAATAAGAGTTAGAGTTACTGAAACTATTAATTCGAAAATTGATAGATATTATACTACAGTATACATTGCATACGAATGATAGAAAATAGGTGTACTGTATCTAATTAATATGAAAATATGGTTATCATGAATTATATATATACATGTATATATGAAAATTACACAACTGAAAGAAATAGACTCAACAGAATTAAAATGATGCTGAAGACCAATAGGGTATACCATTAAACAATTCCCTTGTAATATAAATAATGAAAGCAGATTCGAACTCATATTCGGAATTTAAAAGTTTAATATGTCAATATTCCTATACTATCACTGTCAAACCAATAGTATATTGCAATACGTTTCTAGTAATACACAGGTCGTTCTTGAAATATATCCAAGAAGATATTTCATTAGTATCTAAGAGCACTACAATCGATTTTATAATCTAGATGAAGAGGAGATCACATTTCTGAGAGATGTAAATTATAGATACACCAACCTGAAATCACAAATAAGAGAATGATTTTAATTCATCTCAGGAACCCTAATGAAAAGTATTACTTCCAGTAAAGCAAGATGAAGGAATCAGGTAGGTGAACGATCCTACCTGCAGTCACATGGAGAATAACGTAAGTTAACGAAAGAGATGAGAAGTTTAAAATCATCACAGGAAATAATCTGAAAAAAATTTAGAGAAACGAATTACCTATGGCAATCTTAACATTTTCAACAATGTAAATCCTGTCCAACAAATATGCGAGGGAGAAAGGTTTACATATAATCAAGGAAAAGAACAAATAAGCACCAGAAACGAATGAGGTTAGTATCAAATGATGAATACATTACCTACTAAGCAAGTGACCGAGAAAAAACGAACTTTGCACCTCTATAACTCATTGGGCATTAGGGACTGATCAAGAAATTCAAGCTCAGAGAGCCGTTTTAGTAAATCGAGTGCATTTGAAGAGTATACTTACCATGAACGAAATAAAACAGAGATAAAAATTCAAATCGTTTGCAGAACGAAAGAGTAAACAAAATATTTCTTGACAAAGAGAATTTTTTTTTAAAGCTAACTCAGAATTGGAACAACAACGAAAAAATTCTAAACAAAATTGTCTGAGACAATAAAATAAAATAAAATAAACATCAAGCTATCGGTAGAGAAAATACATTTAAATCTTGGGAGTTAAGGAGGAGTCGAATGATATAACTAGCCATAACGAAATTATAAGTACCTGAGACAAATCAAGCTTGTGTAGAAACGAAATCGAACTTCTCCTTTGTGAAAATGATATCTGGAAGAAAGAACGCAATAGAGAAGGGAAGATTTTATTGAAAAACCAAACCCTGATCTTCTACCAGATCCTACCGTCCACGTGTAGACATCAGAGGAGTTATGTCGGGATAGAGGTGAATTCATCAGGTGAAGGTTGTCGTATGAATCACGTGAACAAAAATGATGAATAGTAAGGTAAATAGAATGGAAGAGATTTTAATTAAATGCCACTGTACTCAGTCACATGGAGTCGGGACATAAAAAAAATAAAAAATACTCTTTTTAAAATCATTGTCTGAACACATAAATGAAGCAGGATCGTAAGGATACGATTTCTGTCACTTCAGTTACCGATAAACATTTCAACACATACAAACAAACCAACCACAATGGAGTAAACCAACCAAACTTGAATCATTTAAATGCCATAACACATATTAAAGGTACAATGATCATTGTAATTATGATGAGTGTCATTGTAATAGATAATCAAACGAATAAAACATAAAAGGGTTGGACTAAAGTTACATTGTATTACATTTGATTCAATATATATATTTGAATATATATATATATATATATATATATATATATATATATATATATATATATATATATATATATATATATATATATATATATATATATATATATATATATATATATATATATATATATATGTATACTTATATATATCGTTTTATGAGTAGGGATTTCAAACTTTAAATTTACCATTGTTATAAGAGATAACTTCAAGAGACTCATATAACATAGATATATCAATATTGTGGAATCATGTACAACCATGGAAATGGAGTTGGTACAATATAATTGTAAGTAAATACAATATATTGGCATAATAGTAATTGACTAAAATATGGGCTGTGAATAATAAAATATAATTATAAAGGTAAACCTAATTCATGGTGAAATAGATGTTGTTAAGTAATTGTTAATCCAATGAGGAATTTTCCATGAGATCGTTACTGTATCAAGATGAAAAATTGTAAAGAGTAAGTTGGAAAGTTTACTTGGAAATTCAAAGATTATTATGGTGGTCAAGTATTTATATTATCCTTATTCAAAGGTTATATGGAATAGGAACAACCACTTTTCTTTAAGGGAAGTAGAACTGCAAAACTACTGATATCACTTATAGAAAAGAAAAAAAATCGAAGTGGTGGTGGAGGAGACGTGTTACAACTCGTTGAGTAATTCTTGCACAATTGTAAAGACATGTGGTCGTGCATGTATATTTTGGTATAATTTCTTACCCAATGAGATTAGCATTTGACATATCCCTTAAATTTTATTGACCTTCTTTTGAAACATGATATGATCTGACGTTGTGCTTTAGTTATCTTGCAACTTCTTTATAAAGGAATTCTTAAGTTTTCATATGAATGTAGGACTGTAAATTACTTTAGAGGATCCAAGTAATATTTTATTATTGTCTTAAGAAGAGGAAAAAGCACATTGCGAAGGAGGTCCATATACAATGTTGTTAATAACCCGAACTATATTATTGAATTGTGTAGAATAGATGAACATGGTATAATATTTAATTTCATGAAAACAATGAAGTGCATGACAAGAAATAAACATTCCAATATTGAGATTAAAATTTGATAGATCCCTTGAATTTTCTTGACCTTCTTTTCAAACATGATCCAGCATAACATTGTGCTTTAGTTGAATTTCAACTTCTTTAAAAATGAATTCTTAATTTTTCATATTAATGTAGGATTTTAAATTTCATTATAGGATCCAATTAGTATTTTATATTGTCTTAAGAAGAGGAAAATGAACATTACGAAGGAGGGTCATCTAAAATGCTAGAATAACCCTCGACTATACTATTGAACTGTGTAGCATATATTAACATGGTATAATATTTAATATCATGACAAACACTGAAGTACATGGCATGAAATAAATAGGACAATAATTGTTTCATTTAGTTGAAATTCTTGTCCTCTCGACACTCATGTCAAGAAGCCATTTTGAAAACTACAGAGGTCAATAATCGATAAGTCAAAGAGCTTATCTTGGACTTAGTTAAATACAGTGAGGCTCATAGGTACAACAAAAAATAACCAATTCCGGATTCATTTGGACAAGATGACCAGAAAATAATAGTATAATTCAAATTCCTATTTCCAGGGTTAAAATATCTAAAGGATAAGCCTCTATGATTAGAAATGGAGGATCTTGTTATTGACTGTTTATAATTGAAAGTGTTCTAAGAACCAAAAACCATTTCTATGAAAGATGAGGCATGTAAAGTTAAAGTTTGAAATTATTACCTTCTCAATTGAAAAATGGAACAATATGAAATTGGATCAATCAAGGACATTCAACCCATTAAAATTCATTCCTCCAAGGAGGAATTATCTTTACTGAAATATCAAACAAGGCTTCTGTGATCACAGTGAAAATTTTGAATGCATCATGGAAAATTTTTGGAGGAAATCCAAAGGGAATCAAGGTTAATTAGGTAGTAATAAACCCTATAATAGGTGGTATGGTAGATTCTGTTACTCATACTCACGAGAAAAACTATAGATCGCCCCTATTACTACCTAAAGGAAAACCTTGAGGGAAAAAATAAACCCAAACTTTTCATGAAATATGTTGGTATGGATCACAAAGGATACAACATAACCCATACCAACATTTTCTTAGATAAAAAAAATGTCACAAGAAGGTGAACATCAGAAGAAATATAGGACTAATATGCATGTATATTGGAAATCACATGTTTGAAATAGAAGTTCAAGAACTAATAGTGGCTCAACATACTAGCAAAGAAACACACACATAGTTCTTTTGTATCATTCCCACTGGTAGATTGAAAACATTATTTTATGGCATGAATTTAAAATGTGTTCAAGTGTATTGATCAATTTGGCCTCAACTTAATGCCTAAACCATTGGTCGTACTCAAGAAATGTAGCCTTTAGTGCTTCATCGTGGAATATAACTATATCCATTTCTACTCATAATGATCCTGTACAGACAACATAAAATTACAATATTGTGGTGCATAAAGGGATTATATATGGGTCCACAATCCATTTTTTATGTTTCTAATATTATCCTTTGGCTAAAAATATGTATGATCCATGTAATTCTTTTTCAAGAAGAAGAGAGGGAGCGAGAATATTAACCTATGTGGAGCAGAATGGGATCAAATTGAAAGCATGAAGCTCTGATTTCCAACTGACCAAAAAAATTCCTTGCAATGCATCTCTTCCAATATAATAAGCTTGTGGGGCATCAATGTTAGCTAAGGGTTTATCACAAAGGTTTTGCAACTAGGGTTTTCACAAGACAGGACATTATTTTCATACATGCTTCTAGGAAAATTTAGTAATGCTAAAGACACAACATCACAAGTTGGTTGTATGATCACTTTAATGCAAATAAGGCACAAAGACAATTGCCAGACATTCTTCAAGGGTTGAGATCAATTTTGATATAATGACTCCATATAGATTCCCAAGGAATTATGTCTACCAAGTTGGGGAATGTCAATATCCATCTTAAAACTCATCTACTTGATGAAAAATGTAGTAGTAGGAAAATTTCCATTCAATACAACCAATGAACATGAAAACTCTATGCATCATCTCGTGAAATCCTCCATAATTTTGCAACAGCATTGGAAACAAAATTTAGGATTCAAAATAATCATCTCTACTTTCCTCGTAATTTCTCTTCTCTCATAGCTTCAACACTTTTTATAATAATCCCAATATATATGTTAAGATTTATTTCACATGTGAGAGTCATTACAAATACGAGATTCAGGAATAATTTCAAGTGTCATGAGCATAGGTGAAAGTTCATGGTAGATAAACAGTCACCTCACTTCTATAAATATACCCTCATGTCTTCTTTGTCCTCGTGTTGGCAAGTTGAAGTTGAATTAGTAAGATTTTATGGCAAGTTGAATTTGAAACTTTTGAATCAAAAGAAACAAAATGGCAGTAATAATAGCGAATCAAAAAAGTATAACACAATTTATTTTGCAGTTTTTGCCTCAAAATATACCTTGTCCAAGTTATTTTCTTTCTATTTTAGGATATATTTCCTTTGGTTAGCAAGATCATATATATTTTTACTTTATTCTGGGATTGTGTTCTAATTCCATTTAATAACACGATGACCTATCCATAACTGGGTAATACTACATTAGAGGAACAATAAATGTAGGAAATAAAGTGGAATCACATTGTGTGAAACACTTGTAACCCTTACTAGTATCGCTTGCAGTACTATGACATAAGTCAATACTTGCAAACAAAATCTCACCTCCATGTACCTTTAGGAATATAGGAGTTCCCATAGGTATACTTGAAGCCCTCTTTTGATAGGCTAACGAATTGTCCTATTTCTCCAAAAGACGTAGAACAACACTCAAGGAGACCAATCACTAATACCTAGGTAGTCAAGTTGTACAACTAGAGGAACGATTGACCCGCCTTAGTTAGTTCCATGAGATATTATTCCATGTACTATTGTCGAGACCTTGTATGTCAAGGAGCTATAGTACCTTTTATCCATTGGTTGATCACATGACTGTCGATTGATAATTTTTTTTTTAATTTATTTATGAGGCAGAAATTTAATTTGATAATATAGAAACAATGGCATTAGGCGAGCCCGCCAGAGACGCCTCCATCAGAGGAGGATTATCAAGTACATTGGTTGTTTAGTTATGTCATGTTTTGAATCAGATTGTATTTATTGTTCGTTGTGAAAAATTCATTAATGTGATTTTTTTTTGTCCTACACAGGTGGACGCACTCATATGACTCATGCGCCTAGACACCAAATCGAACAAGAGGAGCCCCATATAAATGTTTCAATTCATCCTCAATTTCATAGAGCCCATTCTGAGGGGGTATATTATATATAGTATAAGTACACATTAGATCAATTTCTTGTTAAAATGTTCAAGTTTACATTATATTCAATGTTGAACAGGTGAATTTTTTTTTCATATGACATGTGTTTAATATGAAAATATTATGCTCCCTAGGTGAAAATTTAGGATTTGGGGTTGGCCCTATTACTGGTGAGGGAAAAAGGAGAACAATGTCTTGGTCTGTGGCATCAATCCCACACTTGGATAGTTCTCGTTCAAGTAAAATATAAAGGAAAATTTATTGTTTGATGTATTTTTAATGTGAAACTTATTGTGTGTCTCATGTACTTGTGTTACAAAACAATTTAATGTTTTGTACAGTTGCTAGTACAGACCTTCATTCCTCGGAAGGTAACAATCCTAGTCCGATGAGCGAAGAGGATGACATCGTTTTTCCACAAGGTATTCTAAAATGACCAGAAAAATTTTTTAAATATAATTTTTCCTCATAAATTATTTAGTTTTAAATATGTGTAATAATTTAACATGTTACAGGTGGTGGTCGTCGCTCTCATAGGGGGAGAGGTCGTAGGGTTCATGAGTTTGCTCGAAATCTGAGCTATGATCCCCTTTACACCCATCCCGGTGATATTCCCGAGGAGATGCATTGGGAATATGCCATATCCTTACTTATTGTTGATGGGATGACAGAGCATTCCATGAGATTTCGCAATCAATTACAAAGTTGTAATCTCTCTGCCACTTGTCGAGATTGTCTCCAAATTGTTTTGCACAATTTGGAGAGTTTGATAGAGACTTATCCTAGGGTTGGACCATCAGCCCAATTTTTTTTTGACATGATGGGTAGGAGAAGAGCATCAGTGATTGGTATCCACTCCTACAATGAAGTTAAAAGTAGGGTCACTAAAGAAATGGCCTTCTCACTATGACTTGTAGCCTAAAGACAAAAAACATCTGAAGATTGCAAGATTCAATGATCCCAATATTGCACCTTACATTTATGAGAAGTTCCTATATGCATACGAGAAGTTCCAAAATAATGATAAGGTGCTGCAATATTTTTTTACGATGTTGTATGCTCAATTTTGAGAGCACATGGACCCTAACTATACAAATATGTGGTCGGAATTCTATGGAGCTGGAAAAGGTCTTACATATGAACAACCTGATGCTATGCGAGATGTTGGATTTAGGCTTCCAGCACCTTGACCACCTAGGGTAGTTACACTTCCAAAGGAGTTAGCCCTTATCTCCACTGCTGCATCTCAGATGAGGGATAAATACAAGAACATATTGTAGCTGCTTTGGGAGAGGTGGAAGTCGGCTTAGGGACAAGCCAACCTTCATCTAGTGTAGGAGTTCGTTCATTTGTGAGTATTCTAGATGACGTGTTGAGGGATATGGAGCGAGATGATCTTATGGAGTATTCGCCCTTCTGTAGAGACGACTATGAGTGAGCAATTAGACAAAAAATGAACACCATGGGCGAGGTATGTATAAGCATGTTTTGATCTATTTTAAAATACATATTTATAAGATGAGCTAGAGTGCATGTAAAATGTTTTTTTGGTGTATATACATATAGTATCCAAAAACATGCGCCAATATATTTATTTTACTTATGCAGTTTAAAACATTCTTAGAGCAACATTGCTTTTTCCCTGATCCTCATTCTGTAGATCATGGACATGATCATCTATAAGTGGCACATTCACTACTATCTATCTATATTTTTGTACGTCAAATTGAAAATGAATTTATGTCACATAATTTTATATGGTATGAGTCTTAAAGTTATGGAATTTTCAGGTTAGCACTACACATGAAGGGCTTCCCGAAGACCAGAGATAATTTTAGGGGCTAATATTCACAGGTGGGCTAATTTTCCATGCTTTTTCCAAAAAAAATATTCGCCAATTTCAATTTTTTTTCTAAAATGATTCACCCAAATTTTATAGTACATCATTATATTTCCTTAAAAATCGCCAAAACATTATATAAAATAATATAAAAACATTGGAAATATAAATATTTCTACAAAAATGTCACCAAAAATTTTACATTTTTCATATTAGGGACTAGTAATAATTGCCGAGGTTTCTAAACTTTAATACAAACTTCCATCCTTAAAATTTTCCTTGTCGAAGACATGATACCTTCATATGCTCCAGTGGTCTCACAGGTATTATCTATCTAGACTATTATGTTAAATTGCAAGTGACTTTAAGATGAACATAATTTTATATGTTGTGGCTCTTAACATTATTGAATTTTCGGGTATGTGCTACACATCAAGGGTTGCCTGAAGAGATTATTCATTCTCAGGTTCCAGTCATGAAACGGGTGTCGATTCTTTTCGTTAAGCATATTCATTATGTTTATTATATTTATTTTAGAAAATTTTCTATTAACTTTGGTTTCTACTTTTTAGGCTACAGATAATATTGAGTTGATGCAAACTGAGCCCTAAGGAGATTGTGTTGGCTTTGGGTCAGAGAGTCTACAGTAATCCATGGTAACCTCTTACCATTTATTCATTGGTATCATTTCCACATTATAAAAATGCTATCACAGAATAAACAGTATGAATTTACTTTTGTTGCGAAAGGTTAATTTTTTGTGTTTGTTATGTAGGTTGGAACTTACAAAATATGTGGTTCGTAGAGATGAATATGATGCATGGGTTTCTAATAATACTGAAGAATATGATTAAGATGGTCTTGCAAGATGGAAATTTGTTGATTTTGATTTAGTTAAGTTTATATTTGGTAAAATTGATATGGAACAAAAAATCTAGGAATATATAGTGCATATGGAACATAAAAGGGAGTAACTTTCACAACACAGCTTTCCCAGTAGTAGTTGTCATGACCTAGGTCACTTGAAACAATTTGACAGTGTGAAGCACCCTATGGATCACTTATACCACTAAGAAACAAACCTGGTATAACTTGAAGAACCTAACCTACAACTTGAAGAAACTTCCCAGTTATGAAAGTTTCTTTCAATTGGTATTTACATCAAATATTATGTATTAATTATTAATGAATTACCATTTTATTTTTGTTTGTTTTGTCCATCAAGCAACTGAGCATTGGTTTTGTTTTTTTGACAGAGTGTAGTCCTCCTATAGAGGAAGTTATTGATGCAGATTCTAGCCCAAGGGATTCTCTCTACGACCTATCAGCAAGGTTGCTAGGAACTTGGTTAGTTTGCATACCAATCAGTTTACTAGGGGCATCATCCTCAAATGTGGAGAAGAGTCCCTTGAATGTCACTGTGAAGTTTTCATTGAAAAAAAAATAACAAATATAGGCATGGTGAATAGGGGATACTTATGCTTAATATATTAATAGAATCAAAATAAATATAGTTAGTATAAAACCTATGGCAATATACAAGATAAAGTATGTCTGCTACAAAGAGAATGAAGGTAATATATTAAGCAAGTAGGATGGGTACCATTGAGTCCTTTTCTCGCAGACAAGTAGGATAGGTACCATTGTAGGTGTACTATGATGTCAATATTGCAATTATATGACCTTATACACTGAAAATTATTTGGATTTTTTGGTTCTTTGTATTGCTAAATTAGGCCAAGGCTACTTTTAACATTGAAAAGTTCACATAAATTAGTCTCTTGGAATGTGAGGAAATTGGCTACAATTCAAGTATATACCTTCCAAAATTTCCAGATGACCATATTTGACGTAAAATTTATTCCTATTGATGTGAAGGTTTTTGTCTTGCTCAAATAGGTCTCTTGGGAGCTTCTGATTGCCCAACCATAGATAAAACACTGAAATATGGATCCACATTTCCTACACTAGCCCTAAGTATGATTGGTTATTCTACATGTCTAACAATAAGAATTGTTTCACTAGTGTCAGGAATATTTAGGTTGCTACCAATGGTGTGTTATCCAGGAGCTGTAAAGAAAAGGTAGAAATCATACCACTATGAATAACATGGGAGGACATCTAAATATGGACATGAAATGTTTTCCATATTGTTTATTTTATGGGATAAATACATCATACTTAGGGAGTTATGGCATATAAATGGAAAACATATTTTATTTAGGTCTAAGTGTGGAGGGTTAGTATTAATCAATCTTATAATCAAGGTAATTAGTGGCATCCTTCTATGTTTCAGGCATAACCACATAGGGTAATCTCACATTCACACTACGTTGAAGGGATATAAAAAGAGATAAATGAGTTATGATTTGGGCAACCATTGTTTCATCTAATTGTAACATATGATAAAGTAACTATGAATTAGCACTCTCATGGGCAGATGTCTAGTCAAGTCAAGTCCTCAAGTTACACTAGGATTAGCCTCCTCAAGGCTTAAAGGTGTTTTTTCATAGGTAGGGAGATGTTTTTGACCCCTAGGGACGTGAAAAATTTGCTTAATGTTACCAAATTATTGTATAAGTGTGGTAAAGGAGTCAGACAAAATTCCATTTTCAAATACAAAAAGGGGCAGAGATATTTCATAACCTCCCCCTTTAGTAACGACATTGGAAATTTCGGCATTCCCATTAGGTAAATTATTTGAATCCCCCATGCATGATGGTCACTACTCTATGCTTGCATATTTAATAGGGCTATTGTACAGGAAAGTAGGGAAGCATCTCCTAGGTTTTCCCATAAGGTTTCCCTCGGAAAAAAATAGTAGTTCTATTTGATTGGAAAAGGAGAAATTTCCTTTTATTGTATCATTATTACACTAATTGTGGCCAAGAAGTATCTATAAAGATGACTAGAGAGGAATTTAAAAGGAGGGATGATGAAGTATGGTATTTAAAGTCTTCCTGCTATGGTTGTAGGAGTATGGTATGATGAACCTAACCTGCAACTTGAAGTATTTACCCAATTCCGAAAGTTTCTTTCAATTAGTATTTACATCAAATCTTACATATTAATTGTTAATGAACTACAATTGTAGTTGTGTCTGTTTTTTCCATCAGGCAGCTGACCATTGGTTTTGTTTTTTTGACAGAGCATAGTCCTCCAATAGAGGAATTTATTGTTGCAAGCGTTGCTCCTGTCTTTTCTGAATTCCAACTGAGGCATGATTTTGCACAGTTGTAGGTGAAAGCCCTTATTGTTTTATCTATACATGATAGAAGGAAATAATTCACTTGATTGATTATTTCATGAAAGGGTTGAGGGATTATGTTTTCTTTCAGCCTCAGATGTTAGGAGAGATGGGTCTGATCCTCTAACCCATTAGCTCCTGTATTTTTGTTAAGTCCCTATATTAATAGTGTAGCCCCTTATTATGTTAGTGTAGCCCCCTTTATTGTTATTATTGTACCCTTGTAACCCCCATTTGGTTATTATTGTGCCCTTAAATTATTATTGTTAGGTCGGCTAGGATTACATTGTGGCCCACTAGGATTACATTATGTCCCCATGGACTCCTATATATAGAAAGGAGGTTTTGTGAATTGTATCATCCAAGAATTGTTCATTTATGTAATGTATTGGAGGTTTCCCCCTCGAAGTGGCTTATTTCTAAGGCGTGGATATCTCTTTTCTTCTATTTTTGGAGCTGGTTACACAACATTTGGTATCAGAGCTTTGGATTCTAGGGTTTCGCTGCTCCAAACAGGTCATCGTGGCATTTTCGCTATAACTTTTTTTTCTACGAAGTTTCAGAAGCTGAAATTTTTAGGGTGCGAAGCTGAAATCCTGAGGAAGATTGTCTAAAAATTTCTTAGCTTGGTTCGCAATATTTTCGAGGATATCATCTCAGTAAAAGTTAGGTCTTTTTATGCAACCCCAAATTGCAGTCATCGTGGAATTTTCGCTATACTTTTTCATGAAGGTTCAGAATCTGAAATTCATATGGTGCGAAAGCTGAAATCGAAAATTTTCAAAAAATTTCGTAGCTTGGTTCGGCAACATTTTTGGAGACATGATCCGTGTAAGGTAGTGCGCTTTTTAGGCTCCCCGAATTGGCATATCAAAGTGTTGATCGTGGAAAGTTCAACAAAACTTCTGGGCATCGGATTGAGTGCCGTAAAAGTGGCCGCGGGCACACGTAACGTAGTTTCTTCTCTATCAATTTCAGAGACAAAGGACAAAACAGTGACACGTGGCAAGTCGTACAAGTTCGCTCTACTGAACCAGTCCAGAATTAGGTCATTGTGGGAGATTCGACACAACTTTGTCTTGGAGCATCAAAATCAAGTCAGACCTATGGCATTTGAAAGAAGCTTCAGAGGGCTACTACAGGGCTGAATTTCAGATATCGAAGATTTTCAAGCACAGAGATAATACAATTTCAATATCGAGCTCCTCAAAAGCAAGAAAAGGGTGTGTATTTTTCCGAATTGCATAAGTCTTGTTTGAAGAATCAATTTGAATTGATTCCAAGGGAATATTTTAGAATTTTTATCAGTATTGGGTTCTATAATGCCTCCAAAAAATAATTCCATACCCATTAATCCCTCAAAAAACTATACTATGACGCATGAAGAGGAAGAGTTGCAGTATGAGATATCAAAATTACGATACCAAGTGCAACAAGTTTCAATCTTACGAAGAGCAATTGAAGATGAAATAGATGGTTTAAAAGAAGAAATGGAGGCTAAGTTGGATTGTTTGAAGGATCAAATAATAGAAAATATGGATGATAAATTAATGGAAGATCACATTGAGCATCAACAACAAGTTCTCCAACTCTCAAAGGATAACCCAACTTTGGTGCAGAATCTAATGAAACGACAAGAAGATCAACATGACATCGAAAGAAGTTATGAAGCAATCATAGAAACAAGAACTCGACAAGTACGATCAATTTCAAAGTATCTCATCAAGTGGAAGAACTTTCCTGTAGAAGATTTCACATGGGAGGATGAGAATTTTATACAGAAGCATCAAGAAATAATCAAGCGTTGAGGACAACACTTGTTTGAAGGAGAGGGGCATGTTAAGTCCCTATATTAATAGTGTAGCCCCTTATTATGTTAGTGTAAACCCCTTATTGTTATTATTGTACCCTTGTAACCCCCATTTTGTTATTATTGTGCCCTTAAATTATTATTGTTAGGTCGGCTGGGATTACATTGTGGCCCACTAGGATTACATTATGGCCCCATGGACTCCTATATATAGAAAGGAGGTTTTGTGAATTGTATCATCCAAGAATTGTTCATTTATGTAATGTATTGGAGGTTGCCCCCTCGAAGTGGCTTATTTCTAAGGCGTGGATATCTCTTTCCTTCTATTTTTGGAGCTGGTTACACAACAATTTTCTCTTCCAGGGCATTCCACACATTGTATTTTAATGTTCATGCATTGTACCTTTTATATTCATGCATTGAATCTTTATAGGAGACAGTTTGGTTCACTCGCATTGTATGGACATCATTGTGGTCAAGAGTCCATTTAACTACTTTGTCCCTTTGACCTAAATAAATATAATTATCTTATCTTATCTCCTAATAGGAAAGTGTTTCAGTGGTATGAAAGTGGCTTTGTGTCTTTTTGCTTGCTTGATTACAGTTTGAAGCAGCATGGGCTTTGACAAACATAGCTTTAGGAACATCAGAGAATACACAAGTTGTGATTGACCGTGGAGCTGTGCCAATATTTGTAAAACTGCTAAGTTCACTAAGTGATGATGTTCGTGAGTCGGTTACAGAACAATTTTTTAATGTTTCTTTACTTGTTTATGATACAGATTTTTTGTCCAATATTTCTATTCTACAGTAGAGCATTTTTCCAAGAAATTTAGTCCAAGTTTTTGTTTATGAATTTGGGCCTATATTTTCATTCTTGTTTAATATCTTGTCCTTTTATGTTAGTAGGTTATTTGGGCATTGGGAAATGTGGCCGGTGACTTACCCAAATGTAGAGATCTAGTTCTCAGCCATGGTGCCCTGATGCCACTCCTTGCTCACCTGAATGAGCACACTAAGCTTTCTATGTTGAGAAATGCCACTTGGACCTTGTCTAATTTCTGTCGAGGCAAGCCAAAACCTGAATTTGACTAGGTAGGGAATTTATGTTATTTTTTTTTTAAATAACCTTTCCTGGTTGGTTCTATCAATTTGTCATCCTTGGCCATAGAAATACATTTTGCAGGGCGGAAATTTTCATGAACCATTTTCTTGTAGACAAAGGCAGCTCTACCAGCACTCGAGCGTCTAATTCATTCGAATGATAAATAAGTCTTAACAAATGCTTGCTGGTCTCTATATTATCTTTCTTATGGAAAAAATGATAAAATTAAAGCTATGAATGAGGCTGGTGTTTGTCGAATATTGGTGAAGCTTCTACTGTAAGCATAAATACAAAAACTGTGATGAATGTTTTTGAGCTTCTACCTATTATTAATGTTGTAGATAGGTGTATTTAGTGGAAGGATATTAATTTTATGGTTAAGAATGTGTTCTATTTGTTATAGATTTATGTTTTTAGATAAAGGTTAGAGATTGATCAGAGCTTTTCTTTTGCTAAATTAATTTGAAAATTTCAATTCTACATGTTTTGTCTCTACAATAATCCATCTCCATCTGTTCTTATCCCTGCTCTCCGGACTGTGGGAAATATTTTAACTGGAGACAATGTACAGACTCAGGTATATCCAATATATATTGACATCTGCTTTGAAACATGAAATATTGAAATTCAATCTATGGTGTAAACATCCAAGTGGATATTTAATTAGTCTTATAAAATTTATGCAATCACATATAAATTAAATATTTCAGTGAGTTCTTTGGGATAGAGAGAATACTTGTGTTTTATTTTCTAGATTATGTTTTCAAGTGATTTTGTGGGGATGTGTGTTGCCTTAGTAAATTATCAAAAATCAAGCACTTCCCTACCTCTTGGCACTGTTGACCCATAATCATAAGAAAAGTATCAAGAAGGAAGCATGCTAGACCATCTCAAACATAACTTGAGGAAACAAAGATCAAATATAGGTTCCTTAGCTAATTCTTTATCGATTAAGAGTGACACTTCATTGGATGTCTTATTCCTTGTAAAATGTTATTTATGTTCATATATCCCGAGTTTGGATTTGTTTATAGGCTGTGATTGATGCAAACATTATTCCTCCTCTCATAAAATTGCTGCAAACTGCTGAGTTTTATATCAAGAAAGAAGAAGCATGCGCTATATCTAATGCTGCTTCTACTGCTACACATGATAAAATCAAGTATTTATTTAATGAGTATATATGATCAAAAAAACCATATTTCTAAAATGGGTAGTCTAGTAATCAATAAAGGGGTCAACTTACAAGATGTAATGTAATGAGATGTGTTTGCTGATAATAGTCAGTGTGATGTAGATGTTCCAGAATTTGTGTCAGTTGGTACAATGAGACAAAATACTCATTCATGCTTTTGGTTGCACATATCTTGTGAATCAAGGATGCATTAAGCCTCTATGTGATCTTCTAGTCTGTATAGACCCAAGAATTGTAACTATTTGTCTTGAAGCGCTAGAGAATATTTTGAAAGCTAGGGAAGAAGGGAAGGATCTGGGAAACACTAGAGGTGTAAATCTCTATGCACAATGTATTGATGATGCTAAAGGACTTGAGAATATTGATAACATGAAAAGTCATGACAATAATGAAATTTATGATAAGGTGGTAAATATTCTTGAAACTTAATGGCTGGAAGATGATGAAGATGACCAAACAGTCAAATTTTACCTCTCATATTTAACATTTTAAGTAACCTATGATATGTCGCTGATGGAGGGAACACTTTATTTTCCTATAGTGAGAGAGATTTACATAGTCAAACATTCTTGTGTGCATTTTGTATACTCTATGTCCACATGCTATCAAATATCTTTTAGGTTAAAAATGAGTACTTTATTTGACCCTGCCATCGAACTTACAATTACTTACTATTTTTTTGGAAGCTCGGATGGAGTCTAGTTTCCCAAGTTGAAAGAAATTTCTAAATATGAGTCTTATGTTTGTCATCAAGAGAATAATTTCAAGTGTTATTCTATCACTAATGAAATTGAATTTTGTAATATTTATCCACGAAGCTATATAGATTCCAATCAATGATATAATATTTCATAAGAGGAAAGTGATCTATTCTGGAAAATGTTGGTTTAAATGTTTTGTTTCTTATCAATATCCTTGGTTGTTGATAATTTTCTTTAAATTTAATTTTAACTTTTATTTAACCCTTCTCATTAGGAATATAGAAATGATGAACCAAACACTAGTAGCAAACAAGGTTCTCCAAAGGTCATGTCCATAGCTGTAGATTCAAATGAATCAAGGGTGAAGGGCCATACACATATATGAAAAATATACAAGTGTGTTGGGTTTCTTCTTGTGTTGCACTTATCACTACTAATGACCTTTGTAACAATGATATACCCTTCATGCAATTAATGTAACTTGAAGTAAGGTTTTGTGTCCCTTACTACCTTAGGCTCATTGCATGGAGTTTTTTCTTCTCTTTTTTGTAGATATGTATTGCAGCTCGAGGCTTAAATTTTCCAATGCTACCTTCATTGTGGCCTTTTATCAACAATCTCTAGGAGTTAGGCTAACTTGTATCATTTATGGGATGAAAGTATTACCTTCTCATTATGTGTTTGATCAGTCTATCTAGTTCATTTTGAATGTCCCATGTTAACCCCTTGCAACATGTTACTTGCACGTTAGCATCTACATTGTTGTGCTTATAGTATTTATTTCTATGGGCATTCAACGTAGCTCTTGAATGCGGTCTGAATAATGATTCTTAATTCCACCCCTCAAAACTTGTTGTTTACTTCACATTATCACCTTTGAAATGAATTCATGTCTTCATTCCATAATATAACGGTTTTCAATTCTTTGTCTTTGTTGATACATAGAACTACGTGCTTTATGACAATCTTATTGCATATAAAGTCTTTAAGCAGTTCAAATTTTTGGAATCAATGTGATTGCATGACCTCCGATTTGAGGATGGTCACATAGTAACATTGTAACATATATCATATCTTCTAGTTGCTTCCATAAGACTCTAAAATTAGATTTTTCAATTCCTGAGAGATATTGTGACTTGTGGGAGATATTGTGATTGGTGGAAGATATTGTGAGTTGTGGAGGTCACATAGTCAAATTCCAATGGAGGTTGCATTTTTTGGTCACTTTTCTAAGACTCTGAAATATGATTTTGTGACATGTAGTGTTGACAGAGTGATATATTCACAAATATGGAAAAGAAAGATGATGATTGTCCAAGTCATGTTTCGGAAGTGCGGCCTAATCAAACCGTGATCTAGAAGTGCGATTGTACACATCACAGTCTCTGAGATTGTTGTGAACCCAAAGAAAATGACAATATGAAAGAAGCATCCATTACTCTCTCTATCATCAATTTCATTAACATGTTGGACTTTGACATACATTTTCGTCACAAATGGTCCCACGATTTGGTCAATTGGTTTTACGCTACTATTCCTAGGGAAGTTGTCTCACCCAAACACATATTGGTATCAAGAAAAATATCACTACAGAATGGGAGAAGGCCCCCACCACATCATACAACGCATTTTTTATGGTTTATAATACTTTTTTGAATCATCTTTTAGCTTAGTCCCTAAAAAATGTTGCAAAGGAATGACATTTTATTTAATGTTTAAGGCCAAATACTTTCAACACATTTGACATGTTTCCAACAAAATTTAATTGCAATATTCCAATGGTTATAAAAATGTTATTCTAATGCTTCAAAATATATCGTCATTGCTTGGTATGTATGGGATTCCAAGGCTCACATCACATTTGATAACACATTTTTTCCATTTTAGTTCAATCTTCTTACTCTATCTTCCATTTATATGATGCGCACAAAAAAAACACATCGTTTTAGAGCCAACGTCCAATGTTAAACACATGGGATCGACATGATTTTCATATGAGTCCCCTCATGCCTCCTTTTTTCTTACAATATCCATTTCTCTTCATATTAATAAACCTAGGGTTAAACACTTCCTTATTTTATGTAGGATTTTATAAAAACCTTCCACACATAATGTATAAAAATAAATGGCTTATATATATATATGTCCCACATATATACTCTTTCGAGCCTTGGTGTCCATCAAAAAAGGTTTTTCTTCTTGGATCATATGTTACACCTTTCGAGTTCTTTAGATATCCCCATCATGACAAATTTTCAATCTATTCTCCACGACCCAACCTACATGTCATATTATAACATAGATTTTTCCAAGGGTGATTCACATGATAATGTTCTATAATTTGAATTTTAGAAAATTTCATGTATGGAAAGAGTTTTAATTGTTATTGCCATTATGTAGGTCATGTTGTTGCACATGCTCTGACATCACATAGAAAGAGAGGAATATTGGGAGTTATAGGTAAACAACATAATCCACCACTGCTCTAAAAAGATAAGGATGATAAAATTATTTCCAGTGGAAATTTCCATACCACAAATGTCAAAAAATTAGACAATCCAAATAATATTAAGAGAAAAGTTGAAATACCAAGGTTAAGTGTTAATTTTTGGTTAACATGTTCTTTCTTAGGTCAATTAATTCAATGATCCACATCAGCCCAAGTTTAATTTCATTTATTTCATTAAAAATCACACAATCCATAAACATTCAAAAATATATTTCCTCACTACAAGGAGATGGAAGATAAAAGTAAGAGATCTCCATCATGAGAAGAGAAAATAATGAAGAGATTAGCCACATCAAATATAGACTAATATAAACTAATGAAGAGATGCAAGTATGATGACATTTGATATCAAAACTAAACTAAAAATACAATAATATATATGTAATTAAATATTCATTCATCGCCATCATATCCATGCAAAAAAGGGGTGGGTTAAGATCATCTAGGAGTAAAAATCATGGAAACATTAAATCACCATAACTTAATTATCTAGCAAAGAACCCTTATCCAGTAGGTCATAATATATTGTTCCTACCAACACACATCTAAGCATCCACATATCCATTTATTTGAAAGAAATCCACAATATAGTCTTAAACTATATAAAGTCTAATACATTGTGTTGTCGTGCAGATTGTCTAGGCACCGCGACAATGGCTCAGATCGGGGGTTGTCACCCTAATGCCTAATCTCTCTATCTAAGCTGACAGAATGTCAAGGCACTACGACAACGCATTGTAGCAATAATATGTTCTAACCCTAGAATCAAATTTCATTGTTCATCTTGAACAATGTGTTCCACTCATATGTAATGTGCTAGTGGAAAATTTCTAGAATGGCATCATGATCATCTATCGATAACCTCCATTGTAACTATTGTTTTCTACTCTTCACTTGCTTCAACTGCAACCAAGTTTCTATGACCAAGTGAATATATTGGGCATAAAAAAACTCTGGCTGGTAATCTTGAAAAATAATATGATCTGTACATTTCTTTACTTCTTCAAAGAAATGTCCTATTAACACCATTGAACCAATTGGGTATGTATAATTTTATGGATCATTATACTCTTGCAGCAACATGGATTTAGACATAGTGCATCGTAATAAATAATAATCGACTTTTTCTTGATTATTTTATGTTGCATTGATAGCGAAGGCATCACCTTATTTAACCATATCAGAAACACGACCATAATAATTATCAATCACAACCACTTCATTATCCATTTCCTTGTCAGTCATGTTTCCAAATGGGGGCAATGGTTTCAATTCTTCATGTTTCCATGGTTTAACAAATTTATTAATTTGGTTTTCATAGTCATCAATGGACTCTGTCCGATCAATACATGCAGAACAAAAGCAAGACCACTTTCGTTTCTCAATGCAATGTATATTTGTCATGTTGTTACTCCTAATTGGGTGTAAGCTTCTTGTTTGAGGGATTCCAAGGAAATTAAATAGTAATAATCTATCAACATCACCCATTGCAACATTCCAAAATTACCTTCTTGAGAAAAACACACACATGCATGAGTCAAATTTTGAACAATATTTAATATTTCTTTGATAACAAAATACACACACATGTATACACATATATCTCTAGACATGTTTAATATATTTTTAGTTAGATGTGTACCCTTACCTATGCATATTATCCATCTTTGAGTTTGATACATGACTTAAATTTTTTTTGCACCAATTAAAAACATCTAAAGAATTTGCAACTCAGAAAGCTGAGTGATTCAATTGATACCTCCTAAGTGCACGTTTTACGCATGCCCTAGCACCATCGTGCTCTCCTCTTCCATGCCCTATCTCAAAAAAATTCCATGTATGTCGAATGTTGGTTCTCTTATGAAGATGAGACAACCAAAATAACAATCTTGCTGATTTAAATTGACCAGCACAACCATTTGACCATACCTAATGTTCTTTAAAAGTGACCCTTCATTTCAAAAATTCATTATAGATAACATTAAAACAATGTTGAAAAAAACATGTATCATGTGTTACACCATCACTAATGTAGAAGTGGTACTTGTTAGGTCCCTATATTAATAGTGTAGTCCCTTACTATGTTAGTGTAGCCCCCCTTATTGTTATTGTTGTACCCCCGTGTCACACCTTCCATTTACTCAATAAATTTTTTTTCTTCTTCAAGCCTTTCATGACTCTACAAATAGATTTACCCTAATAATCCTAATTCTCTAGTTAGTGAAATCATATTTTATTTTTCCCATATGATTCCTTTTCGTATCGCACTATAACCCCAAGTCAATGTCTATTGAATTCCTTTTTAACTTGATTTACTTTATACTAACTCCAAGTGTGGAGTGATTTAATATAAATCCATTTTTTATTAAGGTTGCATCTATCACCTAGGTTTAACCTTCACTTTGGTGATTATTGGCTTTCGGCCATTCGACCCATTTTCAATTATTATATGCAAGAGATTTGAATTGGTTATAACCACTAGGTATTCTGGACCCCTTTACAATTCCTATGTTCTCGATTTTTCCATTAACGTATATTTTTACACTTTTGGTTGTGAGCATGGTTGGATTTAATTCACATACTTTTATATGAATGACTATTTCGTCCTTATGGCGCTCCGATGGGGTGTCCTTCATAATTGTTATCCGATCTGATTTGATATCCTCGCATCTCATTGTACATGTGGTTTCATATCAGAATTAAATGTGAAACTGGAACACGTTTATTGCTTTCCACGTATGGCATCTGGTTCAGGTCTACTTGGGGTGATGTGTACATTTTGACGGGATAATTCTCCTCCACATCAGATGGTAGGCTAATTCTGGTTGCATTGTATGGTTTAGGAAGGGTTTCAACCCATTCCCCATTTACGTGCTACTTCCACGTCGATCTGGAAACCACCATGCGAGCTTACTCGTTTTACAAGGCAATCTTCTGCATACGAACAGGATGCCTAAACTTCATTACGTATCTTGGCACAATTAATGATGAACTACTGGTGTAATTTCATCCGCCAACCATTCGATCCATGGCTTTCCTCTTAGGATTGTGCCAGGTGGACGGTTTCGATCCTTTCTGTATTAGGTTTTCTGGGGTTTTTCAATGGTTATATAAGTCTTCATCATTGTGTAGAGACAATTTTCTCGGCTTCGTTTGTTTGTTCCTCTCTTCACCTCGCAGCTCTGCAACTTGGGTTGAAGGCAATGTCTTTGCCCTTCGTAGGGTTTTTACTCACCCCAGTGCAACAATACCAGGTATTCATCTTATGCACGCATTTGCATTTTTTTTGTTTGTTGGAGATCCTATTCAACTCTCAGTACTTGTAATACTTCTTTTCTTGTGGGAGTCTTCGAACGATACTAATAAGAATTCGTTCTGGAGATTACGTTTATGGTTCTGTTTTGTTTGGAACCATTTACGTCATATCTTCTGTGCAAATTTTTCGATGTTTTCTCTCTGGTTTAATTTCGACATTGTTCCTTTGTCAATTTCGTTAACTGACTTTTAACTAATCTTGTTAATACCTTGCAGAGATAAAAATAATTGACTCGCCTCATCGCAGGAGAGCGATCGTCCTACCTTCCGACTTTGTGAGGTTTGATTCTTCCTCATTATGTATATATATTTGTTTTTCAATCTATGTTTATACTGCGGGTTTTCACTTGAGTTGATAATCTGCTTTTAACGTTGATGCAGAGAGCTTGTAAGGAACGAGAATATTTGTTTACAGGTAACCCCCTTATTGTATTGGTAATTTTCTCGTTTAGAACGATTTGTTACCAACCGCTCTATTGACCTACTTGCTATTCTATCTATGTTTTACATAGGTAATGCAGACTTATACATGTCCCTTTGTCGGAAAATATGAGCCCTTTCATGTTCAGTGGACATTAATTTCGCCTCCCTTGGCGTTTTAGGTCGGTATATGCCTGCGTGGATAGTGCCACCCTCTCGTCGCATTGCTCTATCTCATTTATGCAGAGTCATTAACTCTCTTAGGGTTTTTTTTTTTTTCACAATGTCCATCAAATAGTTAGACTCTGTCAGAGTCAGACTATTAATATTTTTCATTTTTATGCTGGTACTCTTTAATGGTTTAAAATTTTGATTAGGAATATGGTATCAGTTACCAGACCCTAGCCCACCAGGCTCAGATTTTGTAGCGTGTATCGGGGTCTTTGTATTTCTTGTCACTGATATTCTTATTTTGACATAATTTCAATGAAGCTACAGCGCTTTATTTTATGGAATTTCTCATTCTTCCTCGCATGGAATAATTCGTTGAGTATGATTTAATACGATTTAACACAAATTAGTTATTCCTCTTTTACTTTGCTTGGCATAGCAGTGACTGTAGCTAATATACTTTTCTTTCTGGCTAATGTTTTTCAATGGCACAAGACCTCCTAGCTATTTATGTTTTGCATGACTCTTACAAGAGACTCTCAGGAATTCTGGAGAGTTATATTTCATTTTGATTTTTTTTTTTTTTTTGCACATTTAAATTGGTTTCAGTAGCTAGATGTTTCTAAATGCGTGTACTATATATTTTTCATGAGCAAACAGTCTCCCCCTACTCATGTTTAAACTGAATTCCTTTACTGATAAATTTCTATACATATGGTTGCATGCATACGATTGGTGTACTCATTCCCTATATATGTATCCTTTTAAAGATGTCTAAGATACAGGTACTATATTATGGTAGGTTCCCATGCACTTCTAGTTTCCATGCTATATATTTCAGTTTCCCTGTTATATATTTTTAGTTGGGTCTCTTTTTCATTTCGTTAAAGCTACTCCCATGTCTGTCAGACATATATCTCCTGTGCTAGTTATTTCTACAAAACTGATCATGTTTTGGGGTTCATTCCCTTGTTACTTGAATAGTTTTTTTTTTTTATACTAAGGTTTCCTACTCTTCCATTAAATCCTTGTTAAAGGAAATAGTAATCATCTTAACTGTTACAATTTACAGTGGTTGAAAAATATTATTATTCTCTGCTCTTCACTTAGAAATTAACTAAATAATTACTGCTGCACTCTATACACTTACTATCTCATTGTTCCATTTAACACAGAAACAGATTAAAGTTACCAATTTGTGAATTATGAGGTATTATAAATCTCCAGCTTTCAACTTAAGTATTGGTTTAGAGATGTGGAAGAATTTCTCTTCAATTTACCTAATCATGCTCATAATTATATACAAATAGATCAGAAGAAATTTACAGTGGAATTATATGTGGAGAAGTAGGTATCTTCAGATCTAAACCAACCTCAGTTTAGAGTTTCTGTTGGATTCTACACTACTAATGTAATTCCTACAACTATGCAAAATTATGAAGGTGCATTCCTTATGATTAATTCTGTTAAATGTAGCATTCACATACAAATCAGATAAATATATGTAGTCAATTCATACCGCAGGAATAGAAATACCAATCACATTAGAGACATACCACTCATGCAGTCGACCAACCTCCCAACCTTAGAGTTCTTCTGTCTCCTAGAACTCACCCCCGAGCTGAGATCCTCTCCTAGAACAGACTAACCTCTAATCTGTGTAGGAGCAGCTTATTTAAGCTATTGTTCCCCAAAGCATGTTTCTAATTCTGCGTCCAGAATATCAGGATGATTTTCTTCCTGTTTTGACTAGGCTTCCCATTTTAGGGATTCTTTAAAGCTTTTTTAAGCTTTTCCTCAGCTTTTCCAGCTTTTTACCTCTTCCCAACTATTTTCCTCATCATTGGGGAATTTAGATTTTTCCTCACAAATCTAAATTAGAAATAGTTTATTTCAAGGATTTTTGAAAGATTGTCGGGACAGTATTTGCCTTATCCATCCTCATGGATTTAGCAAGTGATCTCATACATCTCATTTTGGTCAATCTGCACAAAATCATTTATTCATTTCCTCAATTTAAGTATTTAATTACATTCACAAAATACTTGTCCTTTGAGGTCCACTCCCCTTAGGATTTAAGTTCAAATGTCTAGCTTTTAAATTCAAACACATAAATTGGGGGTGTTACATATTCCCCCTCTGGAAATAAACACCGTCCTCAGTGTTGTGATTCAACTACTAGAGTTCATTTTTCAAACAAAAATGGATATCTTTCCATCATTTCAGCTTCTCTTTCCCAGGTAGCTTCTTCAACATTAAAGTGCTTCCACTGCACCTTTACTGTTGCTACTGTTCGGTTCCTCAATTCAATTTCTTCCCGCTCCAATATTTGAAGCAGTTCTGGCAGAAACTCCCCTTCTGGTTCCACCTGTACCACATTCCAATCAACTATGTGAGAAGCATCATGCACATATTTTTTTAATAACGAAACATGAAACACATCATGAACTCTAACATGGGGTGGTAAGGCCAGCTTGTAAGCCACTGGTCCCACCCTTTATAATACTTCAAAAGGACCACAGTATCTAGGAGCCAGTTTTTCACAACTTCCAGCATAAAGGGTGCTCTTTTTGGGTTTTATACGCAAATACACATGCTCCCCCACTTTAAACTCTCGGTGCACTCTTTTCTTATCAGCATAGTTCTTCTGGCGATCTTGTGCTGTCTTGATGTTTCTTTGCATCTGTTTAATAATTATTTCCATCTCTTGTAAAGCATCTGGTCCCAACATCAGTTTAACTTCTGGCTGACTATAGCTCAAAGGAGTACGACACTTCCTTCCATATAGTGCCTCAAATGGACTCATTTTGATGGAGGATTGGTAGCTGTTATTATAGGAAAATTCAGCTAAATGCAAGAAATATTCCCACTTTGATGGCCTATCCATCACATACATTCTCAGCATGTCCTCCAAAATTTGATTAGTTCTTTCCGTTTGACCATCTGTCTGAGGGTGGTAAGCAGTACTAAAATTCAATTTAGTACCCATACCTCCAAATAGTCCTTTCCAAAAATCTGCTGTAAAATTCGCATCTCGGTCAGAAACAATCACCTTTGGCACCCCATGGAGCCTTACTACCTCCTTCAGGAACACATTTGCTACTTGAGCTGTCCCAAAGGTAGATTTCATTGGTATAAAATGGGCAGCTTTTGTCAAAGTGTCTACTGCTACCATCACAGAATCATGTTGGTATTTGGTTTTGGGCAATCC
The DNA here is from genome assembly GCA_034641835.2 of Pinus albicaulis. Lineage (NCBI taxonomy): Eukaryota > Viridiplantae > Streptophyta > Pinopsida > Pinales > Pinaceae > Pinus > Pinus albicaulis. Next base: position 522,616,771 of record CM076580.1, on the reverse strand, counting down.
TGTTATGAAATCCATGGAAACTGTGTCCCACTTCCATTCTGCAATTGGAAAAGGGTTTAAAAGATCAGCAGGATGCTGATGTTCAACTTTAACTAGTTGACATTCCATGCATCTAGTTAAATATTCTGCTACATCTCTCTTCATTCCTGGCCAAAACAACTTCTTTTTCAAAGATGTTAACATTTTCTGATACCCTGGATGTTCTGCATATGGCTGTTTGTGATATTCATCTAAAATCTCCTTTTTCAAGGATTCTACAGCAGGAATATACAATCGGTTTTTGTAACAGATCAGTCCTTTCTGGTTTTGAGTGAAATCGCTCATCCCCTTCTTCAGGATTTTCACTTGTATGTTCTCATAATTGGGATCTTGGTCTGCTGCCTGTTTCACTAACTCTTTTAAATCAAAATGAGCACTACTTCTACTACTGCCCAAAATTTGAAAAACATTTCTACTTAAGGCATCAGCAATTGTATTTTCTTTCCCTCTGATATGCTTTATATCCATGTCAAATTCACTTAGAAAAGATAGCCATCTAGCTTGTCTAGCATTCAAATCAGTTTGGGAAAAAAAATATTTGAGACTAATATGATCAGTCATCAATGTAATTTTTTTTCCAAGGAGATAGTGTCGCCACATTTTCAAAGCATGGATAATAGCTGCTAATTCTAAATCATATGCACTATAGATCTGTTCATGTATCTTCAGTTTCCTAGATTCATATGCAATAACTGAATTTTCCTGCAAAAGAACTCCTCCCAACCCCTCTCTACAGGCATCTGTACATACAACAAATTCTTTATCCGGATCTGCAATCTTCAGTATAGGGGCTGTAGTAAGTTTTAGTTTTAATTGGTCAAAACCGCTTTGGCATTTTTCAGTCCACTCAAATTTGACACCCTTCCTTTGCAATGATGTTATGGGATGTGCTATGGTAGAAAATCTCTCCACAAATCTACGATAATAGCCTACAATCCCCATAAATGATCTCACTGCTGAAACATCAGTTGGTACAGGCCATTCTTTTATAGCCTTTATCTTTTCAGGGTCAACAACAATGCCTTGTTCAGAAATAATATGCCCCAAATATTGAATCTTGTCTTTATAAATTTCACATTTACTGAACTTGGCATATAACTGGTTTTCCTTTAAAGTTTGAAATACTATCCTCAAGTGTTCTTTATGTTCCTCCTCACTTTTTGAGTAGACTAAAATATCATCTATGAACACTAGAACAAATTTATCCAAGTACTTATTTAATACGCTGTTCATTAGGCACATAAAGGTGGCAGGGAAATTTGTCAAACCAAAAGGTAGGACTACAAATTCGTAGTGACCATACCGGGTTCAAAAGGTTGTTTTGCTGATGTCTTCCTCTTTAATTCTAAGCTGGTGATAAATATTCCTTAAATCAATCTTTGAAAATACTGAAGCTCCTCTCACTTGGTCAAAAAGATCATCAATTCTAGGTAAAGGATATCTATTCTTAATGGTCAACTTATTTAGTTGAAAATAATCAATGCACATCCTAAAGGTTCCATCTTTCTTTTTCACGAACAGCACCAGTGCTCCCCAAGGAGACACACTCGGTCTGATATAACCTTTATCTAACAGTTCTTGCAATTGCATTTTCAGTTCCATAAGTTCAGGGGGACTCATTTGATAAGGTGCTCGGGAGACAGGTGTTGCTCCCGGTACCAGATCAATTGAGAAGTCAATCTCTCTTTTGGGGGGAAGATGAGGGATTTCATCTGGAAAAACTTCTTTAAATTCCCTTATCACTGGTAATACATCCAGCAAGTTTTCTTCAGTTTTCTGTTCTATTTATTCCACATGTACAGCATAAACTTGATATCCTTTTCTAGCTGTTATTTTTAATTGCAATGTTGAAATTTGTCTTACAGAGATAGGTTTTGATTTTCCTTTGAGAATAAAAGGTTTCCCTTCCTCATCTACACAATGCAAAGTCTTATCCCAGCATTTCATCAAGGCTTTCTTCTTTTCTAGCCAGTCCATTCCTATCAGTAGGTCATATGACCCTAAGGGCAGAATGTTCAAATTTACTTCGGTTTGAAAATCATTTAATTTGAGTGTTGTTCGGGGCAGTTTATGTGTTACCTTTCTCTTAGTTCCAGTGGCCAGCTGTACCAACCAAGACTGCTGAAATTTTTCAGTTTTTAGGTTACATTTTTCTACAATATTTGGACTAATGTAACTCAAAGAAGCATCCGGATCAATCATAACAGTAACAGATTGGTCAGAAATCTTACCCTCCATTTCCACCATGGTAGCTTGATGTTCTGCTTGTCGATTTTCCAAGGCTGCACTGATATTTGGTATATTTCTGGCTATGTCATTTACTGTAGTGGCTTCTCGATCTCTCATAATCATCTGAATGTTTCGATGGGGACAATCTCTCAACAGATGGGGTTCTCCACATCCCCAGCATTTCAGGGGTTCTCTCATTTTCACTGTGCCCTCCTTTTTACTGTCTCCATCTATTTGTTTTGAGGCCACTTGGGACTGAGCAGTTTGAATTTATTTGGGTTTATTAAACTTTTTCCACTGATGATCTCTGCCAAAATTCTTCAAATAGGCTGGTTTCTGTTTCCTCCCTTTGAACTCATTCATATTTACCCAGCTTTTTCCCTGTTCAGTTTTTCCTTTGAAATGTTGGTAACATAATCTGGCTTTTCTAACAACTTCGTCCATTGTTTTTGGGTTGTCAAACTCGATTTTCTCTTTGTATACAACAGGCAAACAATTCAGAAACCTTTGTACTTTTGCCTTTTCTTCCCTTATGTAGGGTACATATCTCAGCAGATTTGTAAACTTAGTAACAAACTCATCAATAGTGAGCTGTCCCACTCTAAGTTCATGGAATTCCTTTCCTTTGTCATCATAGTAACGCTCATTCAAGTAGCGATTTTTGAACTTAACCTGGAAATCTTCCCAAGTAACTGTCTTTTCATCAATGCCATGGACCATTTTCGTCTCTTCCCACCACAAGGTAGCTTTACCTTGTAGCTGGTAAACAGCTAATCTCGCCTTTAGATTGCTTTCATATTCATAGACCTGGAAGTACTTAATCATGTTCAACAACCAGGCTTCAATATCTTCCTCCTTCTCCCCATCATAGGAGGGAGGTTTGATCTTTCGAAATTCCCCTTGTAATTCCTTTTTCTGCTTATACTGATACCTAACAGTATCATCCTCCTCAAAATCATCAGTATTCCTCTTTCTAGAACCTTCGCCTTCTTGGCTGTTCTGCGAAGTTAATTCTCTGATGAGATTTTCCTGCTCCTCACTGGCTAATGACAATTTGTCATTTTGGCTTTTTATCTCAGCCAATTCTTGTTGCAACCACCACAACATAGCCATCATGGGTGCATTGGGATCTGGTGCATTATCCTCATCACGCAGATCAACATAAATTCTATCACCTTCTGCCATTTCAGCACCACTGTACACTACACAACACAAATCAGTGAAAATAAAAATATAAAATTTTTTATTTTTTATTTTATTTTTATTTTCCACATAAATCAATTTATACAGTGAACACACATCAACAATGAGCACAATGTCACCAACCCAGTTTTATAACCTGGGCTCTGATACCATTTGTCACACCTCCCATTTACTCAATAATTTTTTTTTCTTCTTCAAGCCTTTCATGACTCTACGAACAGATTTACCCTAATAATTCTAATTCTCTAGCTAGTGAAATCATATTTTATTTTTCCCATATGATTCCTTTTCGTATAGCACTATACCCCCAAGTCAATGTCTATTGAATTCCCTTTTAACTTGATTTACTTTATACTAACTCCAAGTGTGGAGTGGTTTAATATAAATCCATTTTTTATGAAGGTCGCATCTATCACCTAGGTTTAACCTTCACTTTGGTGATTATTGGCTTTCAGCCATTCGACCCATTTTCAATTATTATATGCAAGAGATTCGAATTGGTTATAACCACTAGGTATTATGGACCCCTTTACAATTCCTATGTTCTCGATTTTTCCATTAACATATATTTTTACACTTTTGGTTGTGAGCATGGTTGGATTTAATTCACATACTTTTATATGAATGAATATTTCGTGCTTATGGCACTCCGATGGGGTGTCCTTCATAATTTTTATCTGATCTGCATTGATATCCTCGCATCTCATTGTACATGTGGTTTCATATCAGAATTAAATGTGAAACTGGAACATGTATATTGCTTTCCACGTATGGCGTCTGGTTCGAGTCTACTTGGGGTGATGTGTACATTTCGACGGGATAATTCTCCTCCATGTCAGATGGTAGGCTAATTCCAGTTGCATTGTATGGTTTAGGAAGGGTTTCAACCCATTCCCCATTTACGTGCTACTTCCACGTCGATCTGGCAACCACCATGCGAGCTTACTCGTTTTACAAGGAAATCTTCTGCATACGAATAGGATGCCTGAACTTAATTACGTATCTTGGCATAATTAATGATGCACTACTGGTGTAATTTCATCTGCCAACCATTCGATATGTGGCTTTCCTCTTAGGATTGTGCCAGGTGGATGGTTGCGATCCTTTCCGTATTAGGTTTTATGGTGTTTTTGAATGGTTATATAAGTCTTCATCTTTGTGTAGAGACAGTTTTCTCGGCTTCGTTTGTTCGTTCCTCTCTTCACCTCACAGCTCTTCAACTTCGGTTGAAGGCAATGTATTTTCCCTTTGTAGGGTTTTACTCACCCCAGTACACAGATGAAATCATTCAGGGCTTATTTACGCCACTGCAACAATACCAGGTATTCATCTTATGCACGCGTTTGCAAATTTTTTTTTTGTTGGAGATCCTATTCGACTCTCAGTACTTGTAATACTTCTTTTCTTGTGGGAGTCTTCAAACGATACTAATACAAATTCGTTCTAGATATTACGTTTATGGTTCAGTTTTATTTGGAACCATTTACGTCATATCTTTTGTGCCAATTTTTTGATGTTTTCTCTCTGGTTTAATTTCGACATTGTTCCTTTTTTTATTTTGTTAACTGACTTTTAACTAATCTTGTTAATACCTTGCAGAGATAAAAATAATTGACTCGCCTCGTCGCAGGAGAGCGATCGTCATACCTTCTGACTTCGTGAGGTTTGATTCTTCCTCATTATGTATATATATTTGTTTTTCAAACTACGTTTATACTTTGGGTTTTCACTTGAGTTGATAATCTGCTTTTAATGTTGATGCAGAGAGCTCGTAAGGAACGAGAATCTTTGTTTACAGGTAACCCCCTTATTGTATTGGTAATTTTCTCGTTTCGAACGATTTGGTACCAACCGCTCTATTGACCTACTTTCTATTCTATCTGTGTTTTACACAGGTAACACAGACTTATACGTGTCCCTTTGTCGGAAACTATGAGCCCTTTCATGTTCAGTGGATATTAATTTTTCCTCCCTTGGCGTTTCAGGTCAGTATATGCCTGCGTTGATAGTGCCACCCTCTCGTTGCGTTGCTCTGTCTCATTTATGTAGAGTCATTAACTCTCTTAGGGTTTTTTTTTTCTCAAAATGTCCATCGAAGAGTTAGACTTTGTCAGAGTCACGGTATTAATATTTTTCATTTGTATGCTGGTACTCTTTAATGGTTTAAAATTTTGATTAGGAATATGGTATCGGTTACCAGACCCTAGCCCACCAGGCTCAGATTTTGTGGCGTGTATCGGAGCCTTTGTATTTATTGTCACTTATATTCTTATTTTGACATAATTTCAATGAAGCTACAACTCTTTATTTTATGGACTTTCTCATGCTTCCTCGCATGGAATAATTCGTTGAGTATGAGTTAATACGATTTAACACAAATGAGTTATTCCTCTTTTACTTTGCTTGGCATAGCAGTGACTGTAGCTGATATACTTCTCTTTATGGCTAATGTTTTTCAATGGCACAAGACCTCCTATCTATTTATGTTTTGCATGACTCTTACAAGAGACTCTCAGGAATTCTGGAGAGTTATATTTCATTTTGAATTTTTTTTTTTTTTTTGCACATTTAAATTGGTTTCGGTAGCTAGATGTTTATAAATGATTGTACTATATATTTGTCATGAGCTAACAGTCTCCCCCTACTCATGTTTAAACTGAATTCCTTTACTGATAACCGTCTATACATATAGTTGCATGCATACGATTGGTGTACTCATTCCCTATATATGTATCCATTTAAAGATGTATAAGATACAAGTACTATATTATGGTAGGTTCCCATGCACTTCTAGTTTCCATGCTATATATTTCAGTTTCCCTGTTATATATTTTTAGTTGGGTCTCTTTTTCATTTCCTTATAGCTACTCCCATGTCTGTCAGACATATATCTCCTGTGCTAGTTATTTCTACAGAACTGATCATGTTTTGGGGGTTCATTCCCTTGTTACTTGAATAGTTTTTTTTTTTTTTATACTAAGGTTTCCTACTCTTCCATTAAATCCTTGTTAAAGGAAATAGTAATCATCTTAACTGTTACAATGTACAACTGTTGAAAAATATTATAAATCTCTGCTCTTCACTTAGAAATTAACTAAATAATTACTGCTGCACTCTATACACTTACTATCTCATTGTTCCATTTCACACAGAAACAGATTAAAGTTACCAATTTGTGAATTATGAGGTATTAGAAATCTCCAGCTTTCAACTTAAGTATTGGTTTAGAGATGTGGAAGAATTTCTCTTCAATTTACCTAATCATGCTCATAATTAAATACAAATAGATCAGAAGAAATTTACAGTGGAATTATCTGTGGAGAAGTAGGTATCCTCAGATCTAAACCAACCTCGGTTTAGAGTTTCTGTTCAATTCTACACTACTAATGTAATTCCTACAACTATGCAGAATTATGAAGGTGCATTCCTTATGATTAATTCTGTTAAATGTAGCATTCACATACAAATCAGATAAATATATGTAGTCAATTCATACCGCAAGAATAGAAATACCAAACACATTAGAGACATACCACTCATGCAGTCGACCAACCTCCCAACCTTAGAGTTCTTTTGTCTCCCAGATCTCACCCCCGAGCTGAGATCCTCTCCTAGAATAGACTAACCTCTAATCTGTGTAGGAGCAGCTTATTTAAGCTATTCTTCCCCAAAGCATGTTTCTAATTCTGCGTCCAGAATATCAGGATGCTTTTCTTCCTGTTTTTCCTAGGCTTCCCATTTTAGGGATTCTTTAAAGTTGTTTTATGCTTTTCCTCAGCTTTTCCAGCTTTTTACCTCTTCCCAAATATTTTCCTCATCATTGGGGAATTTAGATTTTTCCTCACAAATCTCAATTAGAAATAATTTCTTTCAAGGATTTTTGAAAGATTGTGGGGACAGTATTTGCCTTATCCATCCTCATGGATTTAGCAAGTGATCTCATACATCTCATTTTGGTCAATCTGCACAAAATCATTTATTCATTTCCTCAATTTAAGTATTTAATTACATTCACAAAATACTTGTCCTTTGGGGTCCACTCCCCTTAGGATTTAAGTTCAAATGTCTAGCTTTGAAATTCAAACACATAAATTGGGGGTGTTACACCCCATGACTCCACTAGGATTACATAGTGGCCACATGGACTCCTATATATAGATGGTAGTTTTGGTCATTTGTATCATCCAAGAATTTTTCATTTATTTAATGTATTGGAGGTTTCCCCCTTGAAATAGCTTATTGCTAAGGTGCTGATATCTCTTTTCTTATATTTTTGGAGCTAGTTTCACAACATTTGTTATCAGAGCTTTGGATTCTAGGGTTTCACTATTGTAAACAGGTCATCGTGGCATTTTTGTTACAATTTTTTTCTGCGAAGGTTTAGAATATGAAATTTTTAGGGCACGAAGCCGCAATCCTAAGGAAACTTGTCGCAAAATTTTAGAGATTGGTTCACAATATTTTCAGAGATATGATCTGTGGAAGGTAGTGCTTTTTCAGGCTCCCGAATTTCATCTCCAAGAGGTGATCGTGGGAAAAGATTCATAACTCTCTCTTCGAGCATCAGATTGGAGTGCCATAAAAATGGGTCACATTTACACGGACTCTAGTTTGTTTGATACTAATTTCAGAGTTGAAGGACCAAACAATGACACGTGGCAAGTCATACAAGTTCGCTCTACTTAACTAGTCCATAATTAGGTCATTGTGGGAGATTGGACATAAATTTTCCTTGGAGAATCCAAATCAAGTCAGACCTATTACATTCAAAAGAGAATTTGGAGGGCTACCTCAGTGCCAAATTTTAGATACTGAAGAGCTGAAAGCATAGAGATAATCCAATTTCAATATCAAGCTCCTGAAAAGCAAGAAAACAATGTGTTTTTTCCGAATTGCATAAGTCTTGTTTGAAGAATCGATTTGAATTGATTACAAGGGCATATTGTAGAATATATATCAGTATTGGGTTCTAAAAAATGCCCTGTAAAAATAATTCAACACCCATTCAGCCTTCAGAAGGCTCTACTATGACTCATGAAGATGAAGAATTGCAACTTGATGTATCAAAATTACATGAGAAAGTGCACCAAATTTCACTCTCGCAAAGAGCAACAAAAAATGAAAAAAACTTTGAATAAAGGCGTGGAAGTGAAGATGGAGGGTTTGAAGAATAATATGGATGGTTTGAATAAAGGCGTGGAATCTAAGATAGATGGCATGGAAGCTGGCATGGAATCTAAGATGGATGACATGGAAGATAAGATCGATGACAAGATGGAAAACATGAAGAATGATCGAAAATCGGACATGGAAGGTTTGACAAAGTTGATACAAGAAATGTTTCCTCATGGTGAAAATATAGTAGAGGAAACTCATGATGAGAACAAAATAAATTTTAATCGTGATTTCATAAACTCTAATGTTGGCTGGAAGAACCACCTTATTCCAAAAATGGATATGAGGAAGTTTGATGGAAAGGATCCTATAACATGGATACTGCAGATGGAGCAATATTTTGATCTCCATAATGTGCAAAACACAGAAAAGGTATGCATTGCAACTTTACGTTTACAACAAAATACATTTGTATGGTATCGATGGCTTTGCTCCCGTAAAAAAATTATCACTTGGTCAATTTTTACGAGGAAATGATAGCACATTATGAGGATACAAAGAGCAACACCTTCTTTGGCAAATTGATAAATCTTAAAAAAAAGGGTTTAGTGGGGGAGCACATTGAGAACTTCCAAAAATTTAATATAAGGGTAACTGATATTCCAGAGGAACACAAGATTGATCCCTTCATAGGTACTTTAAAGGATAACATCCAACATGAAGTTCGCGTTTTGGAACCTGATTCATTGGATAAAAATTGAATGTAAAATTATGGCGAGAAGGAAGCCTACCACTCACTTCTATAAATAAGGAAGTGTTGCTACGCCTAGATTTCCACAACCTACAAGGTTGACACCACAACAATTGGAAGAAAAAAGAGTGAAAGGGATTTTCTACAGTTGTGATATCAAATACACTAAAGGTCATAGGTGTGCTGAGAAGAAATTATTTTACATATATTGTGAAGAGGAAGAAGAAAATGAACAAGAAGATGATATACAACAGGAACCAACCCTAGAAGAAGAAGAAATGAGTATCACCATATCATGTAATGCATTGGCAGGAATTAACACTCCTCAAACTCTCAATATAGAAGGAAATATCAAGAATAAAAAGGTAATAGTGTTGATTGATTCGGGTAGTACCCATAATTTTTTTCATTATAAGGTAGCCAAGGAATTGAAATTTTTCCTATACCCAAAACTAGAATTTCAAGTGATGGTTGCAAATGGAGGAACTATAAATTTCTCTGGAAAATGCCATAAGATCAAGCTATTCATGGGGGAATATGTATTGAATATTCCAATGCTTTCCATCCCAATGAGAGGTGTTGATGTTGTACTAGCAGTACAATGGTTACAATCTTTAGGGATGGTAGATTTTAATTTTCAAGAACTTTTCTTGAAAAAAATTTCTGAAGGAAAGGAAATTGAATTATGGGGTATCATAGGGAAGCCAAGATAGATAATAAGATCTAATGTCATGACAAAGCTTCTAAAGAAAGAACAACGGGGTGTAATTGCACAATTATGCTCACTAGAAGTTCCAACATCAAAATCATCTATTTCTCTAGATCTCCAAAAAATCTTGGACAATAATTCCAAGGTGTTTGATACTCCCAAAGTACTCCCACCTATTCATGATCATGATATTCATTTTATTCCAGGAAGTGTTCCTCCAAACATGAAGCCTTACAGATATCCTTATGTCCAAAAGAGTGAAATTGAACGTATGATTGCAGAAATGTTAGAGGCTAGTATAATTCAACCTAGTCAAAGTTATTTCTCTGCTCTAGTAGTATTGGTGCACAAGAAAGATGGATCATGGCACATGTGTCTGGATTATAGGGAGCTCAATAAGCTCACCATTAAAGATAAATTTCCCATTCCTGTGATTGATGAATTATTGGATGAATTACATGGAGCAATTTATTTTATCAAGTTGGATCTTCATTTAGGATATCATCAAATTAGAATGAAGACTGAAGATATTCTGAAAACAACATTTCGAACTCATGAGGTTCATTATGAATTTTTAGTCATGCCTTTTGGCCTTACCAATGCACCTTCTGCATTTCAAGGTTTGATGAATTCCATTTTCAAACCCTTCCTTAGAAAATTTGTGCTAGTATTTTTTGATGATATACTAATGTACAACAGGTTTTGGAAGGATCATGTTCAACATGTTGACAGGGTGCTCAAACTGGAGGAGAAACAATTATATTCAAAAACATCCAAATGTTTCTTTGGAGTACAAGAGGTGGAATATCTGGGTCATATTGTATCTCACGAGGGTGTAAAGGTAGACCCTAACAAAATTAAATCCATTAAGGAATGGAAAGTCCCCACAACCATAAAGTAGTTGCGAGGATTTCTTGGGTTAACAGGATATTATCAAAATTTTGTTAATAATTATGGGAGAATATCGACACCTCTAACAACATTATTGAAGAAAGATGCATTTTCATGGACTCCTGAAGCAACTAAGGCCTTTGAACATCTTAAAGAGGCAATGTGCCTAGCACCAGTCTTAACTACTTCAAAGTTTACAAAAACCTTTATTGTGGAATGTGATGCCTCGGGAAATTTAATTGGTCTTGTTTTAATGCAAGAAGGAAGACCCATTGCTTTTGAGAAGTGTTCGATGAAAGGAAAGTATTTACAAAGGATGTTATGAGAAGAAAATGTTTGTAATACTACATGCACTAAAGAAATGGAGACCTTACCTAATGGAAAGACACTTCAAGGTAAAAACTAATCATGATAGTCTTAAACACTTTTTGGAACAAAGACTATCTTGAGAAGAGCAACAAAAATGGGTCACAAAGATGTTGGGTTATGACTTTGAAATTGTCTACAAGAAAGGGAAGCTAAATGTTGTTGCAGATGCACTCACAAGAAAGGATGAAGAGGTGGAAGAATTGCTTTGTGCCATTTCAATTATCCAACCAGATTGGATAACCGAAGCAAGGGATGAATGGAAGAAGGACGAAGAAGTGTGGACTCTCATTCAAAATTTGTAGCAAGATCTTAGTACATCTGATACATTTAGTTGGAAAAACGATTCCTTATGGTACAAAGATCGCTTATATATTTGCAATAATTCCAAACTAAAACAAAAGATTCTTTTGGAATTGCACACTTCTCCTTTAGGAGGACACTCGGGATTTTTAAAAACTTACCATAGGGTGAAGAAAGAATTTTTTTGGGATGGCCTTACATCTAATATTCAAAAGTTTGTGGCGGAATGTTTGGTTTTCCAGCAAAATAAAGTTGAGACAATTAAGAACCCGGGTCTTCTACAACCTTTATCCATTCCAAGTCAACGTTGGGAGGAGATTTCAATGGATTTTATCACAGGTTTACCTAAGTCCGAAGGAAGGAGTGTCATCATGGTGGTAGTTGATAGACATACCAATTATGCACACTTTTTTGCATTATCTCATCCATTTAAAGCGAGTACAGTAGCTACTACATTTATGGAAACAATTCAAAAGCTACATGGAAACCCAAAGATTATTGTAAGTGACAGAGATCCCATTTTACAGGAAATTTTTGGATGGAATTATTTTCTTGTTTGGGTACTCAACTAGCTCATAGCTCGTCTTATCATCATCAATCCGATGATCAAAAAGAGATAGTGAATAAATGTTTGGAAGTATATCTTTGTTGTTTTGTATTTGCTAAGAAAGCATAATGGGTCAAGTGGTTACCTCTCGTTGAATGGTGATATAACAATTCCTTCCTTACTGTAGAAAAAATGACCCCATTTATGGCACTTTATAGATATCATCCACCGTCCATCACATATTCTTTAAGGGAAAATTCGAGGGTTCAAGTAGTGGAGGATCACATTGAGCATCAACAAGAAGTTCTCCAACTCTTAAAGGATAACATAAATTTGGCACAAAATGAATGAAACAACACGCATATCAACATCGTAGTGAAGTTTTGATGTGGGATGCAGGTATTTTACGGCTACAACCATACAAATAAATGTCCCTCAAACAATAAGAAGGATATTAAGTGTCCTTAAGTACTATGGTCCTTACAAGGTGTTGCAAAATATTGGTACTATGGCATACAAATTGGAGCTTCCTGCTTCTTCGCGAGTGCATCTAGTTTTCCATGTTTCATGCTTAAAGAAGGTTATAGGGGACAAACTTCTAGTTCAAACAATATTTCCAGAACTTGACGAGGAAGGAAAAATCATATTGGAACCTGAAGCAGTCATGGAAATAAGAACTCGACAACTACGAAATCGATCAATTTCAGAGTATCTCATCAGGTGGAAGAACTTACCCACTGAAGATTCTACATGGGAGGATGAGAATTTATACAGAAGCATCCAGGGCTACTCAATCGTTGAGGACAACACTTTTTTGAAGGAGAGGGGTATGTTAGGTCCCAATATTACTATTTTAGTCCCTTATTTTTGTTAGTGTAGCCCCCTTATTGTTATTGTTGTACCCGTGTAACCCCAATATTGTTATTATTGTGCCCTTACATTATTATTGTTAGATCGACTAGGATTATGTTGTGGCTCCATGGACTCCTATATATAGAAGGAGGTTTTGGTCATTTGTATCATCCAAGAATTGTTCATTTATGTAATGTATTGGAGGTTTCCCCCTCGAAGTGGCTTATTCTAAGGCATTGATATCTCTTTTATTCTATTTTTGGAGCTGGCTTCGCAATAGTACTCGTTAATCACCTCATGATTATTTTCATTGCTATAAAAACCATCGATATCAGGCTCTACATGTCTATACAAAATATGCACAAATATAGATAGTTGGTCTGAATGATAAAACTCACTTTGTATCTCCTTTTATGGAATAAATGTGCAATTCTCAGCGAAATCAACCACTGATAATATTGTTTCTTTTAGGAACACATCACGTGACTTCTTGAACTGTAAATCCCGCCATCATGCTATATGACAGTGCTTAATATATTTGTATATTTTCACCATGAACTTCTCCATAAAATATGTCACTAAAATGTCGTCGTCAAGTAAAGTGATCTTTTTTGATGTTGTGCTTTAATCTGCAACAAGAGTGTAAGTAATATTTTCATATCGCTTCCAATTCATACTGAGATTTGATAGTCCTGGATCATTAGGATCAATGGGATACTTTGCATCGTAGAGTGCCAAATCAAAACATTATGGTCATTTTCTTCTACCCACACATTCGTTTTTATAAAATAATTTACTATTCTCTCATGACCATAATATCTTCGATAAAATTTCATGAACACTTCAAGGAGGGGGGTCATTTGACCAATATTTTATGCCAAAATTTACAAATATCTCATAAAATAATTCAAATTCTACATGGTATCAACAACAGCATGTGTCTCGAACAATGATAGGCATGACATACCATGGTTTTATCTTCAGAAATGTGCTAAGGGAGACCTTCACATCAGTATTACTCTCCATAAATTTCTACAATAATTCTACTTGACTGAATTATGTTATATGTTTGGCATGAGATTCATAAACTCCCTTAGATATATGACGTCGCACAATTTCCTTTTCATTTGGCGACAGATGAGAATTCAAATCCCAAAAGTCTTTTAACCTATCCTTCACACCATCAGGAATTCTATCATGATAGGGATGCCTACAGATATTAGCCCAACGTGAAAGTTCATCATTCTCATCTAATTGAATTCTAAATTTTTTATGCCTCCATCAACATTTCTTGATGTTTTAAAATTTTTTGAAGTTGCTAACATCAACTGACTTGATGTAGTTTGTTTTGTGAGTACACCTGTTAAAATTTCTCTACGAGCATTCTTTTCAACTTGAGATCGCTTTTTGGCTAGTGTGGCAAGCATCGACATCACATTTTTTTATACCATTTGATTTAATAAAACATCTTTCTCACTTTTAATGCCCAATAATTCCACAACATTTCTGAGATATTTGTGCTTTAAAAATATACGTAACATCTGAGCTTGTGATACGATAGATTTACCTTCAAAAATATGTTTCAACCCCCAATTTATTTTATCTTGAACTTTCTTTTTAGGCATTGGTGGTCCCAATTCTCCAATTTTAGTTGGATCCATATTATCTAGAAATTTGTAGTCATACACAACGTTCTTGGAATTTCCAACTAATTGTAGTGAAATTCGAGGTGTGGTAGTATCTTCTTGTGGTTATGATGTTGTCCTTGCATAAAAAAAATATTAACTTCTAATTTGAAATTGACATATACATATTTTTAATTTTAAAACTATATTGAACTACAATGTTTAAGAAAAAAATACAAAATTCAAATTGAAGAAACTATTGACTCACGAGTGAGATCGATATGAATATTCTCTCAGACTTTTTTGTTTTAAATATTCTCGTTGAAAAGTGCCTCAACATTCTCTTCTACATTTTTGTTTTTCATATTCTTGTTTACAAGTTCCTCAACATTTCTGATTTCCTAGTCATTGTTATGCAAATCTACATCTCTTTCATGATGCTCTACCTCCACATTTATTTCATGGCTTAATATTTCCCTACCCTCTAGCCTTTTTTTTTGTAATATCTCATTCTTTTCCACTGAATCATTTATTTTTCGATCGTGCCTTGATAGGAAATTCCTTTTCTTTCCCATGTTCACAAAATTGCAAACCTAAAATCCAATTCTATTTGGACCAAATACCCAAAAAAACATAAAGACATAAGAATAAGTACCTCATTCTTTGAATAAGAGAGAAAAACAAATAAAAAATTAAATTCATAAAGACATTTTGCAAAAGTACTTCATGCCTTCATGCACCCAAAAAATATTCAAAAACAAAATTCGCCAAAAAAAATTGTGCACCCAGAAAACTTCCAAAAAAAATCGCACACAAAAAAACATAAAAAAAAATAATTTTGCCAAAAATAATTTTACACCCAGAAAAAATTTTCACCTTTGGAGGAAAAATATTCAGACCCTCACATGAAAATATTCAGACCCTTGCACCTTCGCACTTTCTCTAGTTGAGAATGGTGTGTGGAATTAATCTCTTGAACAAGAGTATCTATATAGAACTCTCACCAGAAACATTGCGACGATATGATGAATATTCACAAGATACCGTCAGCCGAAGATCAAATGTTTCAATTAAATTTTAAAAAAATCTCATCTGAGAGTCTGCCTTGGGTAAAATCTTGGGTGAAAACTCTTGGCCGAGATTTTATACAACTTTCGGACGAGATTTTAGCCATACGGTTAAATTTAACTTGTGATGGTTTAAACTCTCGGTCAAGAGTTTAAAATTTCTCGGCCGAGAGTTTAATAAATGTCTCGCCCAAGAAATTATCTTGGTCGAGAGTTTATGGTCTATGAAAAATCGAGAAAATTCTGCAGTTTTTAGGAACCTGCAGCTTTGGAGGGGAAGAACACCTAAAAAATTGAAATGTTACCTTTCGAACCCATTACCATTAGTCTATATTAAACACACATGGTAAACAAGCATGTAAACACATAAGGGAAAAGATAAGCGTGAGTTATCTTATTATTCGCCATATATGTACATTTATAATACAATGGTGTGACCCTTGGATTCCATTCCAAGTGGTCTCTTGGACTCCATTAGTCTATTTGACTTGCACACCTACCCATTTAGGATTAGGTGTCCAACATTCCCCCCCTTAATTCGAAGGGGTATGTGTGAGTCCAAGAAGAGAGATGTAATGAAAATCTGCAAAGTATGCATGGAAACACTTAGGCTGAATCATCTCTTTGAAATGTTGGCATAAAGAGGTAGTCTAAGGAAGACCACCAACACTGGAATGCTTAGTGCAGCTGCCAGAACTCTTCCAAATATGGGAAAAAGCTAAGGGCTTCTGCTAGTGGAAGTGTCCCTCATATTTGAAGAGGGAGACCTTCAACGTAGAAGAATGGAGGTCTACAACCTATGATGGTTTAAGGATGACCACCAACAATAGAATGCTTAATGCATTTCCCGAAACTCTACAAAAGCTGGCAAGAAGCCGAAGTCTTCTTCTACAGGAAGTCTTCTGAATTCTTTGAAGAGGAAGAATATCAACCTCACATAGATTGTTTAAGGTTGTCCACCAACCAAAGGAGTGCTCATGGGCATATGAGTCTCTGGCTACAACTTTGAATTTGGAATGACAAGTTCTGGCTTGGGGTCGCTTGAACTGCTGTGTCTTTGGCTACAACTTTGAATCTAGAATGAGAGATTGTGGCCCATGCTGTCTTGATGTGGCTTCGAAGCTTGTATATGACCACCATTTTCCCCGTTGTCAGGTACAAGGTGAGATGATGGCGAAAACTCAGCTGCAAGTTTTCTCAATATTTTAGAACAAGTTTTGACATGTGACTTAAAAATCTTCTTGGTTTTTTATTCCCATTCCCAAGAAGTGATCCATCCAAGATGAATCTTTGTTCTTGGAGGAGGTTTGTTTCTAAGGCATCGGTGTGAATAATGGGTGCGTCAACCATAGTGCTTGCATGGGTGAACATCCAAACAATGATCTTTCATATGGCAAACTCGATCACAATGTTGACATTTTACAATCTGTTGTGGTTGTGGAAGAGGAGAAAATGATCAGGTGATCATGTCCTAACTGAAGAAAATGCTTGAAATTTGATTTGCTCAAAATTGGTTGAAACCAGAAAAACATGATAGGTCTCATAAAAACGATCCTGTAGCCATGAACGACACTCAAATCCGACAGTGTATGTGAAATTTATTCAAGTTTGAAAATTCAAAATTTCATGCAAAAGACAAGTTTGACCATGGTTGACTTTGAATAAAAAATATTTAAAAAATAATATTCCATATAGTATTCTGATAATATTCCATATAATATTCAATGGAATATTCCTTCAGCACCCAATCATGGCTCGACATTTGTCATTCATGCATTGGATGATTTTTATAACTATTGGTTTGGGGCCAATCAACAATTGCTGCGTGGCCGGCCCAAAGACTGCCACATGGCCATAGGACAGAAGAGTACAGTTGAAAAATATATTAGAGTTGGCAGAATTCGACCCCAGGTTGGGTAGCCACCAGTCCACGTGCCCGACTGCCCCATCCACAAGTTGGTTCTTAACACCATAGTTCTTTCTACATATATAAACTTCATAATGTTTTGGATTGGGGTGGAAAGGGGCTAGCCCCCTCTACACAGAACCATGGTACGGAACCTCAGGCCATGGCCTGACGGATAACGCAAACCCTGAAAGTTTATATAGTTGCAGTGACATGAAAAATGACAACAGTTTCGTGAAGTTTTAATGCTACAGTTTGAAAACTGTTAGCTCCATGGTTATGTCGGCAGTTGGGAGGTGGTCCATGTGACCCCGTCCACCTAACATTAAACTTCACATCTAACGGTTCCTAAATTTTAGGTCGAGCATGCCGTTTTGGGCGGAGTATGCCAAATTTAGTGGCCCTATCTGCAGTTACTCCACTTTTGGTGGAGTTTCCTTAGGCCATCTTGGACAAAACTTCAGTTGGGCATAAATTTCACTAGGGAGAACCTTTTGGAGTGACTTTTTTTCTTTATTTCGGGTATTTTGAGCATTCCAGAGCTAATGGTGCATGTTGCATAGGCAAAAAATCTCATCTTCCAGTATTTTTTTAGTAGAAAAGCTTGAAGACCCATCATGGCCTAGGGAGTGTTGGAGTTGTATTGGGCTATGGTTAACCATTGGAGGTGAAACAAAAACCAATATTTACTATTTTCTAGGTTCTAAACTCATTTATGCATCTTATTTTGTCTGTTTAGGCTTTCTGATCATAGTATAACCAATTTTACCATCTAATAGAGCAAGGACATGGCCATTTGGGGCCCTTGGATCCGACAGATGTAGCCCAGGAGGAGTGAATTGCCTCATCAAATGCTATGTTATATAATGTGATTTTATCTTGATATTTTTTTCAAATATAATATGTTAAACAATAAAAATAAATGACACTCCTTCACACATAAGACTAAAAAATTTACCAAAATCACTTTGTTTCACTTGCAAGACTATCTAAACAGTTTGCACATATAATTTTATGGAAATGAATACCTTAAAAAAAAAATGAAATTTCTGAAGACAGAGTCTATAAAGGGCAAGGTAGCCTCTAGATCTCATCCTTTTATCAAAGGTGACATATCCAATAATTCCCCTACAGTAAATCTCTAGAATAGATACAAGTAGTTTCATTTTCAGATCAGTTTGTATCGGAGTTATGGTTTAGAGCTAGAGTTTGTACTCAGAATTTGTTTTGTGGAAAGATTAAGTCATTTGTTTGCAAGTTTTGACGCTGAATAGGTTGAAACTCAAGAGAGGTGAAGGAAACTTGGTTAGTGCACAAACTAATCCACAAGCAAGAGGGGTTAGAGAACTACCTCCAAGAGCCCAAGAAGCAGCTACAAGGATGTCTTCAAGAGAAGGTGAAACTCCTGAAGAGATGGATCCCAAGGAAGAAGAAAGGGTATTTCAGAAAGCTTTCTTGCATATGACTGAAATGGTAAGGATCCTCTATCAAGAAAGAAATTATAGGATTGCTGGAGAAGGGTCTAAAAACCATAAAGAAGGAGAGGATTCCTCCGGAGGAAAGAAGGGTAATGATCAATCAAAGAGAGCGAATGGAGGAAATGGTGATCCATCATCTCCATCGTCATCCTCTTCCTTGTCATCATCTTCCTCGACTTAGATAAATCAGTCACATAAGTCGAAAACCACTGGTAAAAATCATTTTTTAAAGCTTGATATCAAATTTGAATTGCCAATGTTTAATGGTGAAGTTAATGCAGAGAAATTAGATAATTGGACAAGACAATTGGAAGTCTATTTAAGGATTCAAAATATGCATGATGACGACACTAAAATACAGCTAGCCTCGCTAAGGATGGATGGAGCAGCTTTGGTATGGTGGGAAGCCAAGACCAAAGAGGAAATTCGAAAAAATGGTAAGCTTACTTTATCATGGTTTGAATTTATTTCAGCAATTAAGAAGAAATTTTATCCTCTTGCTCATCTTCAAAAGGCTATAATGAATTGGCAAAATTTTAGAAAACTTAAAGGACAAAGTGTTCAAGAATACACTCAAGAGTTTTGGAGAAGAGCACTCTTGTTAGGAGTAGACTTACAAAGTCAAGATACTTTGCTGAAATATATAGGTGGATTGCATAATTACCTTATGCATACTATCCTTATGTTTATTCCTACTAGTCTAGATGAAGTTTATGTACAAGCTACGCATTTAGAGGCTATAGGGGGAAACAGTTTTGATGTGAATGAGGGTATTGATTTTAAAGGCAAAGGAAGAAAAAGGATTGCAAACTCTAGAAAGGAAAAAGGGAAATTATTTTGCAAGAACTATTAAAAAACAAGCCACAATGAAGATCACTATTGGAAGCTTCATCCGGAGCTAAAACAAGAGAAATACAAAAACAAAGACAAAACCAAAGAAAAGGTAAAAACTGTTGCAATTTTTGAACAGGACTTAGGGCCTGAATCAGGAAATGAGACTAAAAGTATCAAAATGGTATTAAAGAACATAAAGGGGAAAGAGGTTGTCCAAGTAATAAATCCTAGTTCTAGCAGATTAAATTGTCACAAAGAAACTCAAAATGAAAAGAGGAGGATAGAGCTATTTCATGTGAGGATAATCTCAAACCACACAAAGATTGAAACACTTTTCGATAGTGGGTCTGAAGCTAATCTCATCTCAGAATACTTGGTCAAACAGCTGAAACTTGAGACAATTCCACATCCGAAGCTTTATCCACTTGGGTGGATATGGAAGGATGCAAAATTACAAGTCTCAAGAAAGTGCATCTTGCACTTCTCCATAATAGCTTAGTATGTTGATTGGGTTGAACTAGATGTAGTACCGCTTGACATAACAGGTGTTGTGTTGGGTAGTCCATATTTATGTGATAGAAAGGAAATCTTCCATCGCCATGATAATAAGTATCACTTTTTCAAGGATGGAAAAGAGTACATTGTGAGAGCACATAAGAAGAAGCTAAAATCTTCTTTAGTCCATGCAGGGCAATTGAAAAGGCTAGTAAATGCATGTCAAAATATAAATTTGTTAATGGTTAAAAAACAAGATTTTGTACATTTTCCTTTTCATGATATTACTGATATAAATGATGGTATGTTTTAGTCTGATAACATTTCGTCTTTAAAAGAAGATGACATTATGTTGCACAAGGTACCTTTGGTGTCGATTGGTGCAGAGAGCAAAGTGTCAGTGAAAAGCAGTGTAAGAATCCATGATATGGAAAGGCATGCAAGAAAAGAGGGCACACAATTTAGCATGGGTCATTACTGGTTTCAGAATGGCAGATTGGTATGGCGAGAGATCTTGGTTTGGATTCAGCACAAGTGCATGGTTCACTCAACAAAAATTCACCATGTGGGCAGTTGACAAGATGAATCTTATTTTCAGTCTTCTCTGAAGTTTGACCATTGTAGAAACAATATGATTTCTAAAAATAATAGTTTTTTTTCTACAAATTTCAAGAATTTGCATCATGACTCAGTCAATGTTAGCAATGGTTGATCAGTGAATTCAAGGAACAATTTATCTTTTTATGGGAAGCTCAATTTGATGAAGTCGGGAAGATTTCAGTGGTTCAAAGTTGGAAGAGTGGAGAATCAGTCTCCTAATATTTATTTTCTATAATCAGAGAGCTTTTGTGGGTCCAAAAGCTTCCCAATGGGGAGGTGTGATCAGGTGATCATGTCCTAAGTGAAGAAAATGCTCAAAATTTGATTTGCTCATAATTGGTTGAAACTAGAACTCAAGGATTGGTCTTATTTAAATGATCCTGTAGCCGTGAATGACACTCAAATCCGACACTGTATGTGAAATTTATTCAAGTTTGAAAATTCACAATTTCATGCAAAAGACCAGTTTGATCATGGTTCAGTTTGAATAAAAAGATATTAAAAAAAGAATATTCCATAGAATATTCCAATAATATTCCATAGAATATTCCAAGAATATTCCATAGAATATTCCATGGAATATTCCTTCAGCAGCCAATCATGGCTCGACATTTTTCATTTGCGCATTAGATGATTTTTATAACTATTGGTTTGGGGCCAATCAACAACTGTCGCGTGATAGGCTCGAAGGCCGCCACATGGCCACAGGACAGAAGAGTACAGTGGAAAAATATATTGGAGTTAGCAGGATTTGACCCTGCGTCAGGCGGCCACCAGCCCATGGGCCCGACTGTCCCGCCCACAAGTTGGTTCTTAACACCATAGTTCTTTCCGCATATACAAACTTTATAATGTTTTGGATTGGGGCAGAAATGGGGCTAGCCCTTAAGGTCCAACCCCCTCTACATAGAACCACAACGTGGAACCTTAGGCCATGGCCCGACGGATAATGCAAACCCTATCAGTTCATACAGTTGTGGTCAGATGAAAAATGACAGAAGTATCGTGAAGTTTTAATGCTACGGTTTGAAAACTGTTAGCTCCATGATTATGTTGGCAGGTTGGGCGATGGTCCATGTGACCCTGTGCACCTAAAATTAAACTTTACATCTAACGGTTCCGACATTTTAGGTAGATCACACCATTTTGGGCGGATTATGCCAAAGTTAACGGCCCTATCTACAGTTACTCCACTTTTGGTGGAGTTTCCTTAGGCCAACTTGGACAAAACTTCAGTTGGGCATAACTTTCACTAGGGAGAACCTTTTTGAGCGAATTTTTTTTTGATTTCACATATTTTGAGCATTCCAGAGCCAATGGTGTAAGTTTCAGACGTAACATAGCTCATATTTAGGTAATTTTTCAGCAGAGAAGCCTCAAGAGCCATTAGGGCCTAGGGAATGTTGGAGCTGTATTGGGCTATGGTTAACCATTGGAGGTGAAAAAAAGGCCAATATTTACTATTTTCTGTGTTTTGAACTCATTTCTACAACTTATTTTTCCTGTTTAGGCTTTCTGATCACTGTATAACCAATTTGAGAATCTAATAGAGCAAGGACATGCCCATTTGGGGGCGTTGGATTTGGTAGATGTAGCCTAGGAGGGGTGAACTACCTCATCAACTAATTTTTATATTATGTTATTTTATATTGCTGTGTTTTTCAGATCTAATATGTTAAACAGTAAAAATAAATAACACTCCTTCACACATAAGACTCAGATATTTACCAAAAGCATTTTGTTTCACTTCCAAGACTATCTAAACAGTTTGCACATATAATTTTATGGAAATGAATACCTTGAACAAAAAATACAAGTTCTAAAGACAGAGTTTGTAAAGGGCCAGGTAGCCTCTGGATCTCATCCTTTTATCAAAGGTGACATATCTAGTGAATTCCCCTACAGTCAATCTCTAGAATAGATACAAGTAGTTTTATTTGAGATCAGCAGGATCTGGAACAACTGAAGGTGAACTGTCATGAAGAAATCTAGCACTCTAAAATTTTATGGGCTTGGAGTAGTCAGGAATATGAAAGGACAAATCCTTTTCATATCCAAGGCATGTTTTGTGCTTGTTATGGACAAGCTCTTCCGAAGGTCTGATGATGGTCTTGGGAGGTGCAGGCTAGATTTTTGCTTCTGCTTGCAAATCTACTCTTATACTACGCATTAAATGTGAATCAACTATAGCATTTTTCTTGCTTCTTATAGGAGTCTATTTAAATTTTCTGAATAGAAACAAGTTCAGAATGATGACTGCACCACTGTAATTCTTCTTGCTGAAGCTGAGATTCGAGCAACAAAAACTCAATCTTGTCTTGTTCATCTTGTATACATTTTTGAATGTCAGCAATAGTGGATTTATTTATTTTGATTGCGTTGTTAGCATCGGATATGATTAGAGTTCTCAACAACTCTACTATTCTTTCAATCTTAGCCATTTTTCTTAACAACTGGAAAATAAGGAGTGTGAGCTTCAATTATATCATTATATACCAAAATTTTATCTAGAAATTATGCAATTTCTTCTTCTACAAACCTGATGGTAGGTTTTGGAGCAACCATTAGGACCAAATTTCAACAGATACCTTATCTTCTCCCATTTGATCATTAAAAACACCACTTTCATGTACCTTAAGCGCTTATGGAATAGTCAATATAGCACATCAAGAAACGTAATGTCATTCCCCAAGGCATATTAAAAATTACTTATATGCCATTCCCCAATACTTTAGTACTCACCAAATTTTTAACACCAACACTCAAAACGAGACTCAAACTACTTGCAAGAAAGCTAATGTGTCTTCAAAAAATATAAGCTTTCAATATACCTTCATAACATAATGATCACGTACTCTAATGCATACCACATATTGCATACCACATATGATATATTTATAAATTAAAGAGGCTCATAAATGGTTGTATGTCCAATATATATTATATATATACTCCACATAATATATTATAATCTAGCCCTTACAACACTTTAAAATAGAACTCAACATATTCACTTTCCATATCTGCATGTGTACTTCATGTTATAAACCATCCATGCCATATATTCCTTTTAAACATATGGCTCTCTTTATAAAATGTATTTAACACTTGTATGAAGTATGAAATACGACCATAATGATATATGAAAGAAACGTGGTTCTTGGCCCTCATAAAAATCAAGACATTATTGACCATGCACCATTTAAAAATCATTCGACCATACCATTCGACCTTAAAGAAATTATTTGAGGTAGTTCACAACTTATGTAGATTTCAATGACCTCCCTTTAAATTTCACATAGCATCGACATCCCTCTTCACGCAACCTGCATCCACCTCGAAACTTACCACTGTCTCTAATTTCTTTTAAAAATATGGAGTAGTATTTATGGTTGTCCAAGGGTTTTTTTTTATTTTTTATTTTTATCCATCAATTATGGAGGAATATATCGATGGTTATCTTGAAAAGATGCATCAGAAAATCTGGACTAGGGGTATGCAATCCTCGGTAGAGGATGAAATTTCTGAAGCTATTTATGTTCAGTCCTTTTCGGGGTACACCTTATTCCTGCCATCTTGGAATGTGAATGATCAGAGGGATCAGGAGTGGAGAGCGCAGAAGAGGATCACGTAGGCTAAGAGGTATAGCAGTAGAAGGGAAGAGGGAGGCTGGAAATGGAGGGACAATGGGCCTAGATGATGTGAAGGTCGCCAAGTACCTAGAGGGCACGAAGGCTAGTAAGTGAGAGGGAGCTGTGTTGGAGGTGCAAGCGAGCAGACCACGGGCCAGGAGAGCAACCACGTCGAGGGAAAGTTGAGGTTGCATATGTGGTGCAAGTGAGGCTGTGTAGGAGCGATGTTGAGGGACTGTGCAATATTCAAATTTGGTGTAATATACATAGGTGTGGAGTGCCCAACTGTTTGAGGAGCAGAGCTGCTGTGAGGAGGAGCACACTGGATATGGTGGAGGATTCGGAGTTGGAAGCCTCAACGGAGAGGGCTAAAGATCCAATTCGAGGGAATGCCTCAAGTCACAAGGGTTTTGCTTCAAGTCCCAATCCTCTCTATGTAAGGCCGACTCTCCGTAGTGTTGGGAAAGTCTGACTATGAAATATTAGGAATGCAGGTGGACCAACTATGAGTAGTAACCAGTGAGGCCGAACCTAAATGCTGGACCATTGCAGAAATCAAAATGTGAGGAATGCGATGGCTAGAACGGTCACTTTCCTCACTAACAAGATATAATAAGTTATAGAGAGACAGGTGGCAAAACCTTATTATGAGGGAGAATGCTCATTTTTTTCTATTACAAGAGAGGGCAGAGAATACTGCTAGAATTTAGCTTATTGGAGCAGGGCCAATAATGGATGCTCTGATACCATGTTAAACACATGCATGGTCGACAAGAAAGTAAACACACAAGGGAAAATATAAGCGTGAGTTATCTTATTATTCACCATAGATGCACATTTATAATACAATGGTGTGACCCTTTCATTCCATTCCAAGTGGTCCCTTGGACTCCATTAGTCCATTCAGCTTCCACACCTACCCATTTAGGATTAACTATCTAACAGATTCATCTATGGATATAGTTTCTAATGATGTAAGATTTGTGGAGTTTCATTAAAAATTTCAATTTGTTACTAATTTTATACTAAAATGTGTCACTGTGGAATTTCATTATTCTGAAAATTATAGTGAATGAAAATTCAGTAACTTTAAAATGGAAACACCAAAAAAATTAGAAAAACCATACTGAAATTCTTCTCATTGTCTTCTTCAAAAGGGTATTCTGATTTTTCTTATCGGCGGTCACATTGAAAAGAAAATCTACAACTCATAAAATGTACTTAAACATCACTGTTTTTTCGTCTTCATACATTTCAAAAAATAATAAAAAATAGTGACATAATCTGAAAACTGTCGCGAAATAGTCATTTCACTAGTGCAATGTATGTAGATTATGATGATATGGTTTATTTCCAAAAAATGGATAACCATCCTTAATAAAAGTTAGGGTTCAAAAGGTGACTATTTATGTTTCCCTGAAAATTTCAAGTATATGCAGTTAGGAAACAAGAAATTTACCGCTCTATATGTCAATATTTTAAAACAAAAGTATGAGTATGGAGGTAAGACAATTATCTACAAATCTTGTTTTTATGTCAAAGCGTAATTTTCATTGAAAATATGAATTTAGTGGAGTTGAAGTTGAAAAAACATAGAAAATTACAATTTTCAACATCGAAAAAGGGCAAAAAGTGTTTCCCAACTTCATGTTTTCACTCTCAAAGAATGATTCCCCATCGACTACAAGCCTCTTGGGAAATCAGAATTAATATGGGTACTTTGTTACATAACTTCTTCTTTTTATAAAAGTAACTGACATTGAAAATAGTATTTATGCATAATTACATCATTTGTTGTCACTTGTCAACAATAACCCTTTCATATTGTGTTTGAATTGAAATCTGTGAGACATTCTCTCCTTGGTGATAATTGCTAAAAAAAATGGTATAAATGAGTTCTACTTGGTAATACCATAATCCTTTCATTGAATATATATATATATATATATATATATATATATATAATTAGAAAATATAATAATTATATATTTTAATTTAAATTAACAAAATTTAATCATATATATATATATATATATGATTTTAGACTTCGATCTCTATTTTGTAATAATTTTGTTTCCGGATCCATCCTATTAGCTATATTTTTCTTCATGACCTTTTGAACCAGCTACCTAGGTTCATTATCAAGATAAAAATGAATGAGAGAAGTGAAGTTGATCTCAAGTATGATAAATAAGCCTACACAATTTAAATTTAAAATTTTAAAATTAATGATTTAATTTAAAAAATTAAATTTTCTAAATTAATAATTATAATGAAAAACATATTTATATTGGAATAGGGCTTCCACAATTTTAATTCAATTATTAATAATTATTAAGTGGATGAAAGAGTTAATATTCATAAAATATTTTAGAATATTCTTGGTAGTATGCACAAATCGAGTATGAGATTTATTTCCAAAGTAATTATTTTTTTTCTCTTTTAGTTAAATTCATTAATTAAGAAAAATATCATATAAACAAGTGTCATATGAAGAGAGTTATTAATTTTTTGGTATGTAGTATTGACTAATGCAGAATTGGTATGTGGTAGTGTTTGCATATTTATGTAAAAATGAGTTATGCAATTGAGATGTAAGAATTAACTATAATTTTAATATAGTAAATTATTATGTTTTTATTTTAAATTTTAACAAATTATATGATCAAATAATTCTTTTTCATGAAAATAATTATTATAAATTTATACTTAAATAATTATTTGAATATTTATTATAAATAGATACTTATATAATTTATATAGATATAATAATAAAAAAAATAAAAATATTGTCATACTCTTCTAAATTTCATATTTCCTATTTATTAACTCTTTAATTTTTTAAAAATGGATTCATTCTTTCAACCTTGATACATTTTTAATGGAACGTGACGTAATCTGTTTGAAAAGCTTATCCCATTTGAAAGGAATAGGCAGCAAGATTTCTCGTTCAAACTCGCCTTTAAACGGCGGTTATGCAGCGAGACGAAGCTAGAAAGCATGAGATTTTAGTTCTTAAGAAAAAAAAAAAAATTTCGTTCTTAAATAATTTTGATCTTTTTATCATTGAACATTCTAATATAAATCAAAATTGAAGATATATATATTTTTAAATTAATTTGTATTTTAAATATTAAAAAAACAAATATTTGTATTTGGAAATTTTATTAAAAATATTGAAAATTAATATTATAATATTGATAATACCATGGTGTTTAACAAATCATCTTTTATTAAATATTGGAGCTTTTTTTCTATGTAAAATGATTTGTTTTTCATTAAAAACTAGAAAGAGTGTACATATCAATGTGTACTAGGTTATTTCAGAAACTTTACTAGTAGAAAAAGCATAATATTTTAACCATTCAAAAAAAAATTCTAAAAATAAAAAAGTTAGACGTAATAGTCTTTAGGTCTAAGGGCCTCTAAATAAAACATTTCCAGAAAAATATAGAAACTAGCAAAAAGAGTAACCATGAAGGACATAGGCAAAAGTCATGAACCTAGTTTTGGAGATTTTGATTCCTCGACAATGATGGCCTCTTTGTTTCTTCCTAGTTGGTAGTGGATATTATGAGGCCATATGGCATTCAATTATTTCTAGAGGTTGATCCAAACCTTAACCCATTATCTAGATTTTTGATTTATCATCAGGATCTATTGAAAAGCTTCTTTTATATCGAGTAGAACTCTCCCTATCGACATTTTCATGTGCCAGTAAATATCAATCGTGTGATGTACTAATGAAACCTTCCATTTGTGTGTACAATGTTTAGTATCCACTTAATAAATTCACCATAAATCTCAATATTGAACAAATATTCCCTCTCCTCCCCTCTCCTCATAGATTTCGTGGTCTACCTCAACTACATCATCCAAAATTTGAGGCACAGTCTAGTCTCTATACCTTCTAGCATAACCCTCCTCTTATTGTTCGGTATGGGAGTTCATTTGATATTAATAAGTCCCTCTGAGACACAACCTCGCACATTGCTAAGGCATACGAGAATACGACCTAATGGCAGGGTCGAATTTGAGGTGCATAGAGGCAAGCACTACGTGAGATATAAAGTTTGTTGAGTGAATGAAAGGAATGGGGAGAGGAGATATGGGAATCCAAAGCAGAAAAAAATAAATTGGTGCGAGTGAAGTGAGAGCTGTGGAAATAAAGAGAATGCTACAAGGGCTTAACCAAAGCCGACCCAATGCCTGAGATGCATTGTGAGGGGAGAACGATGCCTGAGATGCATTGTGAGGGGAGAACGATGGATTGAGAATAGGAGGGAAAATGGGCCAAGTCAGGTGAGGAGAGCGAATGAGATTGAAGAAATAGTTAAGGCAACCTATGGAAGGCTAGAGGGGAACCCAGCCCGAGAGCAGGAATAGAATTTACAAAAAATAAGTAAACACAATGGATAGCAGTAGAGCTCCAATTGGAAAAGTTCGTAAAGCATATAAAGTTCGTGTCGGTGATCCAATTTATAGCCACACTTGTTACCAACTTGCAACATAGCCCAAACCAAATTCTTACTTCCATAATCAACAATGGGGAGAAATAACAAAGCATGAATTGAGAAAATGAAGATGAAGCATGCCAAGCCTAATTGAGAACCCCATTGTAGATTACTCACTCATCACGGTGACTAATTGGAATTGCACGCAATGTAGAGAATGATTCACAAGCTCACATCACGAATGTGTTACCCATGTCACCACACCTTTGTATAAATCCCATGTCTACACTCTAATCTTACGACGATGCATTACATCAAACTTTGTACCATCATTCAAGCGTATCGACCTCCAATTTTACATATAATTAAGATCTTAAAGAAGACTAGGGAAATCCACATTTATTCCAGGTGCAATGGTAATCATAACTTCATCGCATATCCCTTCTCACACCCAATGAGAATACATTAAGCATTGAAATTAATGTAAATGTAAAAAAAAAAAAAAACAGATAAAACAAAAATACACAGTAATGGAATACCTAATTCGAATATCACCATTACTATTGAGATAAAGATAAGTTATAAAATCATGTAGCAATTCGAAATGCCCAATTCCAATGTCACAACAAATATTAATTAGTTGAAAAAATTTATCACATAAAATTGAGAATTATAGAGTTTTTAAATATGAGCTACACATGATTGAGATTTATAGATTTTTAAAATATGATTTACCTATCTTGTTAAAAGTGAATTTATGAAAAAAATCACAGAATAATTTTTAAATTTCAGTAAGATTATGAAAAATTTCAGAAAAGATTTTTCAAAATTTACATTATAGTAGTTAAACTTTAGTATTTTTGGTGCCCTAAAGTTTTTTTATGGTGCTGAATCCATTTTCGCTATCAAAATGAAATTCAAACACTCTAACTACCTAATCTTTTGAATTTTTTATTACCAAATTCCGACAAAAAACTTCCGTCAGAGCTATTCTAAACAAGTCCATTGTATAAAATGATTTTTTTTTCAAAATCACCAAAAAACTAAACCAGAATTAGTATATTACTGATCCGATTAATTTAGCGAAGTTTTGAAACATGGCATCTTTAATCATGCCGCCTCCTTCTGACAAATGTGAATGAATCATACTACCTGACAATCAATGTCATACTATCTCATAGGTTATCATTTATTGTTTTCTTCTGCTTCAAGTCTCCACAAGCGTTTTCATCTCCACTCAGATTGCTTATGAATTTTGAATGTTGAATTACACCTGTTAAACCTGTCGAGAGTTCTAGTATGTATGGAGATGCCATGGTCTCTGTGATATATGAACAAAGTTGTTCTTAGTGTGATTTTTTGGAGTTTTTGGTGTTTGAATCGGACCAAAAAATTTGAAGTTGAATTTTGATTGATGTTACTTAAACTATTTTTTTTACTGTATATATCTATTTATCACCCTAAAAATCCTAGGTCACATTGATCGTGCAATGTTACCCATCAAAATTATGTTTTCAATGAATTCCTGTAGGATTTTATAGAAAGTAGACCGGGAAAATCCACCAGAAAAACCTTCAAAAAGTTGCGCCAAAGACAACTCATATATAAACGAATAAATCACAAACTTGTAGTCTGGTCTGACATTGATTAACAGAGGAAAGGTTGCAATTGAGTCTTCCAGAATAACAAAATATATTTATATATTTCTACATTCAGTTACGTAAACGGAAAATTTTGTTGTGCTTTCTATGTCTAAGCTTGTTTTCACAGAAGAAAGTGGTGGGCTCAACAAACAACCCTTTTAGTCCATTGGGGATGATCACAAAAATGCACGCAGAGACAAAAACAAAAGCATATCAAGCAAAATCAAGGAAGCAGAAGATTTAAGCTCCTCGAAACCAGCGGCTTAATTTAATTATAATTAGATAAGAAAGAACTGATGGAATTTATGTCTACTGGTTTGGTTAAGAGGGCGGCCATGAAGGATCCGTTGGTTGAGCTTTAAGCTTAATTAGGTGATCACAGTACTACAACGTGTGATCCATATGAAGAAAATTTTGGTACTACTACGTGGATGAATGCTCACAGTTTCTGGAGGACATTGTTGGAGAGCATCGCTGAGGACAAGAATCCTAATAATAATTAGTATGCAACTAGATGGATCTGCTCATTTGAAATGATTTTCCAAGTACTAATGATGTTGAAATGATCTCTTGGTGTTTGAGAGGTATATTTTTTATGTTTGAATTTTTGGTTATTCCTAACAACTGAGAGGAAACCAAATTCCTCTACAAGCATAGAGATTTAACAAAACAAATATGGACAGACATATCAGGCAAGACACTATTTCATTTCAAACTATTAAACTATTACAAAATGAGATACTTTCATTATAACTACAGTTCTGGATTATACTCAAAAATTTCTTCTATTGTCGTCTACCAAACACAGTCCTCTCTTGGTCTTCAACACACAGTCACACTACTCTCAGACTATTCCTTTGTCTTTTTTTTTACTTACTGCCTTCGAGCATACTCGCTATATATCACATCACTGTATATGACATATATATATATATATATATATATATATATATTATAAAAATTTCATGTTTATAATATGTATGTCAATAATACATATAAACCTAAGTTTTAAACATATGAGATAAAACATGTATCACAACATTTAACAAACATTTGCATCAAGGTTTTGAAACATATTACATTGTGGCGCATAAAAAAAATGACAACATTTAGCCAAAGGTTAAAACCTTATGACATTTTGCGGATCGCCAACCTTTTACAAAAAAAAAAATTAATAAATCATCGCATGCATTTGGGCACCTGTTGACTAGACCTCAAGGTGATGCGATACGAGCACTATTGGTTGGAGCTTGACACGCTGCCGAAGGTGGTCCATAGTTTATCGCATGGTTTCAGGTATGATATGACGTATGCAAAAAATTTTGCTATCTGTCTCATATTGGTCGAGAGGATTATGACTTCGCAATGGTGGGACCGCTTATCGCGCAGGGTGTGGAGTATGGTGATGAGGCTTCAAGGCTTGCGATCGTGCGTTGATTGGTTGAGAGATTTTGCGACGTGGATTCCTGCGGACCACAACTATAACGTGGTGTGATTCAAATAAAATGAAATGGCACAGCAGATATAACGGTTGGTGGGGTTTTAATGGCGGTAGCTATTTGTGTTTTAAATGGCGGGATGGCATGGTTTAAACCACAGTTCTCACTGTAGAAATAGGCTACTACCTTAAAACAAAAATATGGGCTTCGCAGGGATTCAGATAGGGTTTCAATGCACAGTGGAGTGCAAAGAAAAACAAGAAATTTTCTACTCCTCCTGTCCTTCAAATTTCAATAAAAAATAAATTTATGTGCTCCTCCTACTCAGTTGCAGTTGGAATTAATTTCCAACACTCCCCCTTAATTGAAACCGCTACATGCTTGCATACCCAGACATTTTCTTAAATAGTTAAAAATTTTATGCCCCAATGGTTTTGTCAATATATCAGCAAACTACTCTTCTATTCTGCAATTCTTCAGAACTATTTCTCCATTGCTCACTAACTCTCTGATGTTGTGATACTTGGCATCAATGTGTTTCGTTCTCTTATGAAACACTAAATTCATGGATAAATCTATATCTGAGCTATTATCACAATAAACTGTTGTGCCTTTTACCTGTTCATGACACAAACTTCTCAACATTCTCCTCATCCAAACTGCTTGACATGTTGCTGCTGTAGCTGCCACATACTCTGCCTCTATTGTTGATAAAGCCATAATTGTTTGTTTCTTAGAAGCCCATTAAATGGCTCCTAGTCCCATATGAAAAACATATCCAAAGGTGATTTTCCTATCATCTATACTTCCAGCCCAATCACTGTCAGTATATCTAATCAATTCAAAATTTTCTGAAGTGGTGTATAAAATTCTATACCTTTTTGTTCCTTTCACATACCTTAGAATTCTTTTTGCTGCTTGCCAATGTGCCTCATTTGACCTTTCCATAAATCTTGAAATCAACTAACAACATGCATAATATTTGGCCTACTTGCAGTCAAATACATAAGGTTGCCAACTATGCTCTTATACAAGCTTGGATCAAAATCCTTGATGTTGGCTTCTTTGCTAAACTTCAATCCCATTACTGTAGGAGTAATTCCTGGTTTGCAATCCTGCATGTTAAGTCTTTCCAAAACTTTTTTAACATATTTTCTTGAGAAATAAACGTTTTATTTCCATTTTTCTCTACTTCTATTCCTAAGAAGTATCTTAGCAATCCCATATCAGTCATCTAACATTCATCCTTCATGACTATTTTAAAATTCTCAATTAGGTAAGCATCATTACCTATGAATATAACATCATAAACATACAAAACAATATTGAACATCTTACCATCTTTCTCTTTGATGTATAATGTGGGTTCTCCTTCACATTTTTTAAACCCATTTTCCAGTAGATAGGCATCTATCCTACTGTACCATGCTCTTGGTGCTTGTTTAAGCCCATATAGAGCCTTCTTTAATTTCATACCTTGTTCTCTTGGCCTTCTTTCTCATAGCCCATAGTTTTTTCAACATAAACCTCTTCCATTAATACTCCATTTACGAACTCCGATTTCACATCCATTTGGTAAACTTTCCACTTGTGTTGTGCTGCTATGGACAACACTACTCTTACTGTTTCCATTCTTGCAATTGGTGCATAATTTTCCTCATAGTCGCTTCCTTGTTGCCACTTGTAGCCTTTGAAAACAAGTATGGCCTTGTGCTTTTCAATATTTCATTCAACATTGCTTTTTGTTTTATAAACCCATTTTACTCCAATTACTTCCTTACCTTTTGGCAGATCAACTAATTCCCATGTCTTGTTTTTCTCTAATGCAATTATTTCTTCATCCATAGCCTCTATCCATTTCTTATCTTTTACTTCTTCCTCAAAATGAATAGCATCTTCTACATGACAATATAATGCAAATAAAGAGTTCATAACTTCATTTGCTGCCTCTTGCTCATAAATTTCATTCAGACTTCTGAATCTGGTTCCTCTTTCACTTGCTAAACTTGTGCTTATAGAAGCACTTAGATTTTCTCCTTGTGATGTGCTTGGATAAGCACTGTCATCACTTCTCAAGGGTGTTCTCATACTTTCTTGTGGTGTCCCTTGTTTTTCTTGTGTTAGTGGAGGTTGTGATGCTAATGAGGGATGTCTTTCAACCATTTCTTCCTCATATTCATCATGAGACAAACAACTTTTTACATTCATTGTTTTCTCAATGCTTCCATCCCAACCTTCTTCCTCAATAAATTTTACATCTCTTCTTATCATAAATTTCTTGGTCAATGGATTATACAATCTGTATGCTTGGAATTCTTCACTGTATTCAAAAAATATGCACTTCTCCCCCTTACCGTCCAACTTCTTCCTTAGCTGATCTGGAATGAGTGCATAAGCCACACAACCAAAAAATATCATGTGGGTGACAAACTGTTTTATGCCACTCCATGCTTCTTCCAAAACTTTATTCATTACACTCTTTGTTGGGAATCTATTCAGCACATATGATTCAAAGTGTACACCTTCATCCCAATATTCATTTGGCAAATGTTTTTCCTTCAACATGCTTCTTACCATATCCATCATGATGGTTCTATTTTTCATTTCAACAACTTCTTTTTGATGTGGTGTGTACCTTGTTGTAAAGTGTTTGTGCTTCCCATTCTCTCTACAAAAAAGAAGAAATTATTTGGAGATATATTGTCCTCCTCTATCTGTCCTGAGGACTTTAATATGTTTCCCACTTTGATTCTCTACAAGAGCCTTAAAGTGGCAGAATTTCTGAAACACTTCACCCTTCAACTTCAGGAAATACACCCATGTCTTTATTTTGTAATCATCAATAAAGGTCAACATATAGTGGCTTTCTGTTAATGATGGTGTTTGCATTGGTCCATGAAAATTAGAATGGACTATTTCTAAGGGTACCTTTGCGCTTATGCTCTTTCCTGATGGAAAGCTTTCTCTGTGTTGTTTTCCCAAGATGCAACCTTCACATAGGCTATCTGGCTTTTAAATCAATGGTAATCCCTTTACTATTCATTTCCTATGCAACAAAGTTATACCTCCAAAGTTGATATGTCAAATTTCAAATGCCATAACTAGTTTTTATATTTTTCTTCTCTTTCAAATGTCTCTTGTGTCACTGCTGCAATTGCAGCTCCTTTCTTCAAATCTGCTCTCATCTTGAGAGGAAACATTATATTTCTTGTCATCTTCACATGTGCAATCCTTTGCTTTCTTGGAGGTATGTCTATGATGGTACATACATCATCTTCAAAGAATACATTATAGCCTTTCTGAATGAGCTGCCCAATGCTCAAAATGTTACACTTCATACCAGGAACATTGTAAACATCTGATATGGTTTTCATTTCTCCTTTCTTTGTTAAAACACTTACTCTATCTTTTACCATGACAAAGACTTTACTATCTATCCCCAATGTTACTTGAGACTTCACATTTTCATCAATCATGGAAAACATACAAATGTTTCCACTCATATGGTTGCTACATCTTGAATTTAGAAACCATATATCTTCACTTTTCTCTTCAACCGTGTTACATTCTAAATACAAATTTTCTTGAATGAGGTTCTCTTTAGTGAAGTTAGCACCGGGTCTACTACCCATGTCACTCTATTTCTTCCAACATTAATTGGCATAATGACCATACTTCTTACAATAATCACATTGGATATCATACATTTGTCCATGTGCTTGATTTTTTCCACCTTGTTGGCTGTTGCCTTCGCTTTGATTTTGACTTTGGTTGCTGCCCCTTCCACTTATATTTGTAGGGCTTTTTCTTCCTCTATTTTGGCTTCTGCCTATTCATTTTCCTTTGTAGTTTGATCTGCCTTGACATCTTCCTCTTCCAAACGACATTTGGGTCTTGAAGGCATGCTCCAAAGATGAGTTCGTTTTTTTTCTCAATCTTTGTTCATGTGTCATCAATGATACATGAAGCTCATAAACAGTAAACATTGAGAGATCATTTTTCTCTTCAATGGTTGTTACTATCATATAAGATATTGAGGGTAAGCTCCTCAATACTTTTTCCACTATTCTTCTCTCTTCTATTTTCTCTCCATGAGATCTCATTTGGGTTATGAACCCAATCAATAATGTGAAGAATGAGTCTATTGTATTAGAATCTTTCATGCAAATGAATTCAAAATTTCTTTTCATTAATTGAAGCTTTTCTATCTTTAACTTATCGATTCCTTGGTAGGCTATCTAGAGGGTATCCCATGCATCCCTAGACTTCTTTGCTACTATAGTTATTGGAAATATACTTTCATGCACTACCTCATAGAGATAGAAGAGGGATTTTGAGTCCTTCCTTCTATTAATCTTTATAAAATCCTTCTCTGCCTGTGTTAAGGCATTGAATTCTTGTTTATATTTTGGTTCCTCAAAGCCATCTTCAACTAGTTCCCATAAATCCTGAGAGGCAAAGAGGGCTCTCATTGTTATTGCCCAATAGTGATAGTTCTTCCAATTGAACTGTGGGAGTTGATTATTTAAGATACTCGTGCTTGTGCTGGCTCCTGCCATGCCTAGCTTTACTGAACTATGCTTAAAAAAAAAACTTGACTGTGTTTCTTAGATAAACCTTATCACTGCTAAGAGATAAACTCTATCTCTAAAAGAATTCCTTTTACAGTTCTCTAGACTGCACTCTTAAAACAAAAACAAGACTCTATTTTGAGGTAAATACCTGACTTTGCTAAATCTTCACACTACTGGAGAAAACTTCAACAAACTTATTTTTCCTTCCTTCAGATTCTTTAGCAAATGCTAAGAGCCTGGACTAGCTCTAATACCATGTTGGAATTTCTGGCTTTTCCTAACAACACAGAGGAAACAAAATTCCTCTGCAAACACAGAGATTTAACAAAACAAAGATGGACAGAGATATGAGGCAAGACACTATTTCATTTCAAAATACTAATACATTACCAAATGAGATACTTTCTTCAGAACTATAGTTCTGGATTATACTCAAAAATTTCTTCTCTTGCCTTCTACCAAACATAGTGCTCTCTCGGTCTTCAACACACTGTCACACTTCTCTCAGACCGTTCCTTTGTATTTTTTTTCACTTACCTCCTTCAGGCATACTCGCTATATATCACCTCATTATATATATATATATATATATATATATATATATATATATATATACATTTCATTTTTATAATATATATGTCAATAATATATATAAACCTATGTTTTAAACATATGAAATAAAACATGTATCGCGGCATTTAACAAATTTTTACACCAAGGTTTTGAAACCTTATTACATCACGACGCATAAGAAAAATGACAAAATTTAGCCAAAGGTTAAAACATTATGACATTTCGCACATCTCAAAACTTTTACAAAAAAATCTTTTCAATAAATCATTAGATCCATTTGGGCGCTTTCTGACTAGACCTCAAGGCGATGTGATACAAGTGCTATTGGTTGGAGCTTCACACGATGGCGAATGTGGGCCATAGTTTATCGCATGGTTTCGGGGATGGTATGACGTATGCACAAAACTATGTTACATCTCGCATTGGTCAAGAGGATTATGACTTGGCAATGGTGGGACCGCTTATCGCTCGGGTTGTGGAGTATGGTGATGAGGCTTCAATGCTTGCGATCGAGCATTGATTGGTTGAGAGATATTGCGACGTGGATTTGTGGGGACCAAAACTATGATGTGTTGTGATTCAAATAAAATGAAATGGCGCATGATATATAATGGTTGGTGGGGTTTTAATGGCAATAGATGCTAGTGTTTTAAATGGCGGGATGGCATGCTTTAAACCATGGTTCTCACTACAAAAACAGGCGAAGAAATTTAAACAAAAATATGGGCTTTGCAGAGATTTAGACAGCATTTCAATGCACATTGGAGTGAAAACAAAAACAAGAAACTTTCTACTCCTATTGTCCTTCAAATTTCAATCAAAATTAAATTTATGTCCTCCTGCTACTCTATTGAAGTTGGAATTAATTTCCAACATTTTAATGGTTGTGATGATCTTAGCTATAGTTATGATATGTAAGTTTTCCAAAAAACGATGATACAACGACAGTGACAGAATACATCGATCATATACATGTATTTTTATGAACGAAGTCCAGACACCTTAGTATATTTTGACTGAGATGATGTAACCGTAGATAAGCATTCGTGAAAGTCTTCATATTTTTGGTTACGTGATTGATGAAGGTGTCGACATGGTCGATGATGGAAACTCACAATAATCGTATATCAGAATTCATAAAAAACCATTCACGGCCTATTTTGAATTGGTTTTGATCATTTTGGACTAGATTATTTGATGTGAATGGTGACTAACCAGATGTGTATCATTTCTTCCGCAGGATAACAATTTTTTTATTTATTATTATTCATTTTTTTGAAATTCAGTTTATAAAAATAAAAAAATAAAAATGTTTTTGGAGTGTTTAAATAGTTTTTTGATGTTGGAAATGGATTCAAGAAGTATTATCAAGAACTAAAGCACTCAAAATCATGAGCTTTAACAGTTGTAATCTAGATTTTCAAAAATTTATACCTGATTTTATGATAATCTTGTTAAAATTTTCATTATTTCAAACTTAATTTTTGAGTTTTTTGTTTTTCTACAATGCTAGAAACTATAAACCTATTACTGTATAATATGTTGACAATAAGAAGTTATTTATTTTTGTGAAGATATAAGTAGTTAAATGATCTATCGTGGATGTGTAAAAGGACCAAGCGATCTTTGTTGTACAAGTGATCTATGGTGTATGTGTAAAAGTACCAACAAATATTTCTTATTTGTGTAAAATGATCACCAACGAATCTTTGTTATATGCGTAAAATGATCAAGATAATAATATTTTGCTATAAATGCCATTTTATATGTGTTGAGTTATAAATGTAGTTTTATTGTTTTTCATGGTGAAATTGAATTTATATGTTGTATTTATTTTCATAGTTTATTTAAAATTTTGGTAATATTTTGTTATAAATTCCATTTTATGTGTTTAGTTATAAATGTAGTTTTATATGTTTCTCATGGTAAAATTGAATTTATATCTAATATTTACTTTCATAGTTTATTTAAAATTTTGGTAACTAGTATTCATGTAAAAGAATGGGAGAGTAGATATTATTACACGTCCAAAAGAATTTATTGAGCGTTTTATCAATGTACGAGTACACATATACATAAAGGATTATTGAATAATTATGTACATATTATCTTTCTCAACCAGTTCAAATAATATCTCAACCACACACAAAACTAGAAATCAAAGAGAATATTCGAAATCGAATAAAAGTTTACAACTTCTTAAATATTTGGAAACATATTGTTTATGTAGAGATTAAATTTACCTAATAATGACAAATATTTCTAACAATTACGATCACACATAAGAAAAATAGGAGTTACATATTCTAACACTTGTTTTAATCACTACTTGTCGTAACCTTTCAATGGAAGGTATTCATCATCATCTAGTCTTATTCAACAGATGTTGCATTATGAATTGTATAACTATAGTATCCTATGATAGATTGACTTCAGAAAGACACTTTTGGATTTATTTTGTCTTTTAACACTAATATTGTAGCTTACATTATATATTATTGCAAGTCACTAGAATTAGAGTATCCCATTATTATTTTAGGTGATGATGATTCTTGTTATGCATTTTTTACCTATTAAGATATACAATGATATAAGATGATGTTAGTAGTTGATAACAATGATTTTGATGCTACTTATTCTACATATTTTATGATGACTAATCATTATGATGAGATGTTACTAATGATTTTTTGAGTGTACTGGGAGATCACAATGACACATAAAATGATGTTTGGGGAGTCATTCTATTTTATTATTTACTATTGTCTGATATTGAATTCAAATTATCAATGATGGATAAGCTTATAAATATTGATAAGATGTATATTGGATGCAGGTATAGGGTACATGTTTTCAAAATGACTCAAATATGGATAATGTAATATATGTAGAAAAATGGATCTTCTTTGGAGGTCTGGAACAAAATCTGTAATTCCACTCACTATCACTCCTTTCATGGCTTATGTTGGAAATTGTTGGAAACTTTCACCTTGAAGTTTCATGATATTGTGAGGTTTGAACCACATATTCAATCACTCATAATTTTTAACTGAGAAGCACACATTAATGTCAACACCTTAATCCTAGGTCACCATTAGTCTTAGAACGAAATGGTGACCCTAGATTTAACCATTGTCTTTGTCATCGTGGAAATGTTCCTTTCAATTAGTAATTTCTACTTGAAAAGAAAGTGATGTGGTATCCTTTGAATTAAGTAAGGAAATTCTTAAATGACACATGTGACTTATCACTTTTTTTATTATGAAAAAAAGTATTTGGAATTCAGCTTAATAAAATAAAGACTTAAGTTAAGGTGGATAAATAAA
Organism: Pinus albicaulis; assembly: GCA_034641835.2. Classification (NCBI taxonomy): domain Eukaryota; kingdom Viridiplantae; phylum Streptophyta; class Pinopsida; order Pinales; family Pinaceae; genus Pinus; species Pinus albicaulis. The sequence goes on along the minus strand of CM076580.1, from coordinate 522,576,120 downwards.
AAGGGGATTTTAGAAGTAAAATCTTGTTTAAAATAGAAGGTTACCTGGAAACAAACTATGGTGGTAGGTTAAAATCAAACTTTAGAAAATCAAAATGAAGTAAGGTAACTTAATTAATATTTTACTTGTTATAAATAATGTAGAGAAGATATTGCATTTAATTAAAATGGAATATTTTTTTTTATTATTAAATGATAGCTATCAAGGAGAATTTAGAGTAAAGTACACAAAATATAATAGAATAATTGAATGAATAAGATGGATGAGAACCCTTCTATGTGGAAAAAACAAAAAAATGGAATTTATAAAAAAAATGAATTGAAAAATAATGGTAGTTCAGAGAAATAAATACACTTATAGTTAAGCCATGTTGGAAAACACATGAGCATCGAAATGGATGAATTTGAAAAAGGATGATTGAAAAGCAAGATAAAGTTTAAGAAACATGTTCTGTAGTGAGGGAAAATAGTGTTTTAAATAAAATATGAAATTGAAATTGATAAGAGGCTTGGTAAAATTGTGCTACATGCACAACCGAATAATAAAAATATTGAAATTTAAGAGATTGATAATTTTTCATGAGAAGACAAGTGGAAGTCATGAAAAATTCTTTAAAATAAAGAACAAGGAATGAGAAGGAGACTTTTGTATGCATACTATTGCTAGATGATTATCCTAATCCATAATTTTCTCTGGCTAACTAAGTTAAGTTTTGTTATGAGTTTGGTATGTGTGGAGATTGCAATGAATGCAAAATTTTGAGCTTATTAATGATACAGGTGGACATTAATGGCCACCTACCTATTCCGCTTGGGGCACCACATTTTAGATTTTCATTTTTTTAGTTTCTTTAACTCTAGAACAATTTACTATTTTTAGTAGCTTTTCAGGTCCTGAACTTCTAGAGCCGTTTTGCAGCCCTAAACGACGTTTTTTGGGAGAAGAGGGAGAAAGATAGAACTTCCATAAATTTTTCTCACATCACAAATTGTATTCCTTGGATAGATATCTATAAAGGGGTATGATACATGTCAAACAAATATCATATGCTAAATTTACATCCCGGGGAAGTTGATGTACCGATTTACCCAAATAGGGCCCATAGTTTTGGCGCTTCATCTCCTAGTGGTAGGTTTTTTGATGTTTAGGTTTTTCCATTCTTTCTTAATAGTAAATAGGCCCTCGATCCTAATTTTAACACATTTTAGAGGCATGTAGGCACCACATCTCTGCTCAGAGATAAGATACCAACACCCTAGCTATTTTATTTAGATTCTATCTATAAACAAATTTCAGTTCTTTGATATTAATGAAATGAAGTGTTATTTATGTTGAATATTTATATTTATGATTATATGTGTATTATTTTGCATTCTTGTATAGATCCAGATCAGTGGTATCAGAGCAGTTTTCTCTTTCTCGATCCTTCTTTGCATGCCCCCAATGAGGTCGGGGTATAAGGAATTAGGGCTCTATCTGGTTGAACCTTTGCAATATTAGCCTCATAAACGTCGACAAATGACCATGGGGGACAAAAAGAAAGATGAGAAAGTAGGATATCCTATCAAAATATTTCTCAAGGAGGCCCTTGAAAAAAAAAGGAACACGATGATGGATTAATTTTCTAAGACCCTTCAATGGCTGCCCACCGGCGGTGCATCTGCATCCAGAAACTACTATGAAGTTGCAACTCCTTTTGAGGTACAAGTAAACCTTGATATTCCCATATTTAAGGGCCAAATAGATGAATACGCCATAGATATATCATTGAATCTATTACTAGGATATTTCTCGGTTGATGACTTTTCCAACCGAGAGAAGATTATTTTTTCACTTCTCAAAGCTATCCCCCATGTCAAGGACTAGTAGAAAACATACTGTGAGAAAAAGGATGAGGGGAACCCTCTCTATTCTCTTTTGTACCCACTCAGAATTCTTTTTGAGATTCCATCAAGGAAAAATATTATCTCTTGGGGACCTATGAGGAAAAGTACATACAGTGGACTATGATGCAGCAGTAGAGGGATAAAGATGTGCATGAGTTGACAAATTTGTTCCATACCCTGCACAAAAATTTGGGTATCAAAGATTCAGAGAAACATTTGGTGCTGAAGTACTGTAGTTTTCTACACAAATATGTTTAGGAGGAAATGGATTTCCTCGACATCTCCTCACTTGGTACGACATATTGGTATGCTTCCAAGATTAAGTAGAAATTGAAACAAAAGAAAAGATACTTTGCATATGGGAATAAAAAGCAAGGGAAAGGTTCCGCCTCTTGTGGAAACCTACCAAAGCCACAAGAAAAGAAAAACACCACAAAGCTGAAGAAGGACACTAGAAAATGGTATGATTTCAATAAAAGCTCAACTCACAATTCAAGTGAGATTCAGGCCAAGCAGTAACTGGTGGCTGAGATGAGGGATTTTGAATCAGATGCATGCTCCAACTTTGAATTAGAACCTGATAAGGGGAATGACAAAGGGAAGAAAATTATTGATGCAGATCCCAAGGCCACTGTTGCCACTGCAAATATCCAAAAGGAGGAACCAAAACATTCATAGGAGGAGGAGAACCTCTTCCACTCCCATATATGGGTAAAGGGTTCCTCGCTACAGTTCATTGTCAAAAGTGGGAGTCAAAATACCCTCATTTCAGTAGAGGTTCTGAAGCGATTGGGGTTGTAAACCATAGCACACCCACAAGCGTACACAATCAGGTGGCTTCATCAAGGACGAGATCTGTGTGTCAGCCAGCATTATCTCCTTCCCTATAGCATCAATCCCTTCGCAGATGAGTTAGTATGTGACATTGCTCTTGTTGATCTTTGTGATTTATTATTAGGCCAACTATACTTCTGGAAGAGACATGCTATGTATGAGTCCTAACCTTGCATTTTTATTGTTACTTTGGGAAATACATTGTTCAGTATACCAGAGGTACCAGTGCCTGTCGATATCTCTTTTGTTACTACAAAACAATGCAGTAAGATCATTTCCAAAAGTAGGAAATTTGTTTTCTTGATGATATGCCCTAAGGGTGAGAATAATATTATGTCCATGACCTCCAGAAAGGGCTCCTATACACAACAACAAAAAATGGACAAGGTCGTGGAGGAGTACGGGGAAATCTTCACCTCACCCACAGTGGAGCCTTTGCACTGTCAGGTCAAGCACCCTGTTGATCCAACCCTAGGTGTACCGCTTCCCAATATACCAGTCTATTGGTGCTCTTTTTCAGAGAATGATGAAATCAAGAGGAATATTCAAGAGTTGTTGTAGAAAGGTCACATCTGACTGAGTTCATCACCCTATGGGATCTCGATCTTGTTGGTGTAGAAGAAGGATGGGACTGGGAGACTATGTGTTGACTATCAGGTGCCAAAAAAGATCACTATTCGGAATAGGTACTTGATCCCATAGATTGATGACCTTCTAGACCAGCTCAAAGGGGTGAAATATTTCAGAAATATCTAATTGAAGTTTGGGTATCACCAGGTACCAATCAAACCCTTCGATGTGTGTAAGACTACGTTCAAATCCATGGAAGGACTTTTTGAATGGCTGGTGATGCCTTTCAGATTAATGAATTGTCTCGCAACCTTCATGAGACTAATGGACACCATATTTTGTCCACTCACTAATTCATTTGTAGTAGTGTACTTGTATTACATCCTGATCTTCAACCAGACTCGGGAAGAGAACCTTCACCACATCCGATAGGTCCTCCAAACATTGCTACAACAGAAATTGTGTGCCAATTTTGAGAAGTGCACTTTTTGCATGACCCAAGTTCAATATTTTGGATACATTGTTGATAAATGAGGGGTGCATGTAGATCCAACCAAGATCTAATTCATTCGGGATTAGCTAGCCCTAACCACTCTAACAATGCTTCGAAACTTTATGGGTCTTACTAATTTCTACTGCATGTTCATGTTAGGATTCTCTAATATCACTTGGCCCTTGAGTCAGGTCACCAAGGGAGGAGCAAAAGAAAAATAATTTTGGTCGTAATCTCCACATAAGGTGCTCATGGAATTGAAACATCGCCTCTGTTGTGCCCCAATGCTCACATTACCATACTTGAAACAACCATTTGAGATGAAGATAGATGCCTCTGACTATGCTATTTGGTCATTTCTTACTCAAGAGCAGCATCCAGTGGCATATCATTGTGAGAAACTGTCTCACACAGTTTACAAGTATCCCACTTATGGAAAAGAAATGTATTCCATTGTGCAGGCTTTCCAACAATGGAAGCATTACATTTTGGGGAAGGAAACGATCATCCACACAGACCACCGACCCCTGCAGTTCATACAAACACAAGGGAAGTTGAACATATATGCAACAAATTCCGCAAAATTTTCATTTAAACATCAATCACATGAAGGGAAACACCAATAATGCTATAGACTTCCTCAACTAACCACCCATTATGGTGCTAAACATCATTCTCAACTCTTATGGACATGAGACTTCTGATTGGTTGCTTCTCTAAAAGAGTGATCCAAAATTCAGCCACACATACAAGACACTTATGGAGGGTAAGCAAGCTCCAATTTTTCACCTCGAGGATGCACTCTATGTCACCTAGGACATATTTATGTTCCTTCAACTGAGATAGCCAAGATGAGTTGGGAAGCGCACTATAGTCGAGTCATTGGGAATTTTAGAGTCGAAAAAATAGTGGTAGTACTGCAGAAGTATTTCTATTGGCTAAACCTTCGAAAATATGTCAGGAAGTACATCAGATCCTACACTGCTTACGTCATTTCCAAAATGACCATTAAGAAGCAAGGCCTCTATACTCCGCTATCTACCCCTATTGAACCTTGGGAATCCATCTCCATGGATTACATGTTGGTCATTCCTTCTACTGAGAATGGAAATGATTGTGTTTTTGTGGTCATCAACAGATTCTCTAAGATGGCCATTATGGAAAACTGCAAGAAGAATACCATAACAGAAGTCATTGCTAAAATCTTCTTTGAATGAGTGTGGGTGCACTTTGGGATACCATAGCCTATCATCTCATCTTGGGATAGTAGGCTCCTCAGCACGTTTTTTTCTAGCCTCTGGTCAATGCTAGACAACAACCTCACTAAGCCCAGAACTCTCCATCCCAAAACTGATGTCTAGATAGAGGTCGTCAACATGATGATTGTACACATTCTTCACATGTGTAATTAAAATTATCCACACACATGGGATGAGAGCCTTCCCTATGTACACCATTGTTATAACTAGCCTCTCCATAGCTCAACCAACCATAACCAATTTTATATGGGATTCAGATTCTAGCGATTATGTATCATTAACGTAACCATGCAATTTCCTACTACTCAGGCTGATTAGGATCATGTCCAGTCTAAAGTTGACAAAGCGCACAACTCCATTGAGCGCATTCAACAAATCCACGAATAGGTTCATGACATATTTGATAGATCCAATGCTAAGTACAGGAAATGAGATTATCAACATCAAGTGCCACACAACTTCTAGGTGTGCGACAAAGTGTGGCTAAATTTCCAAAAGGAGCACCTCATTGGATTCCACTGCAAGCTTCGCCCGCTACGGTATGGGTTGCACAAGATCACTAATTCTATAGGGATCAATTCCTTTGAGTTATGTATTCCACAATTCCTTGGTATTCACCCAGTATTCAATTTGGATCATCTTGGACCCTACTTCCCACCTCTACTGGACACCTTTGATATTGCAGAATAGCTCGCACCAACAGAGTTAAGCCAAGACTGCATGGAACAAGCCACTACATATTGTATCATGGACATGAAAATTAGGAACACTCACCATCAAAATATCCAGTTGTATGGTGTTGTCAAAGCTAGCCAACTCCTGCACCAAGGCAAGTGGTTCACTAGGGACCAAGTTCAATAGATGTTTCCTCATCTCATGGAGGAACTCAATGCAATGGGACCATTGCTTCCTAATGGGGGAGGAATAATACATGTAGATATTGGTGGCCACCCACCTATTCCACTTAGGTTCCCACCATTTTTTCTTTCATTTTTTTCAGTTTCCTTAATTATATCACAATTTACTATGTTTAGCACTTTGTCAGGTCGTGAACTTCTAGAGCCGTTTTGAGGCCTTAAACGATGTTATTTGGGAAAAATGGGAGCTACATGGAAGTAACTTCCATGTTTCCCACATCAGAAGTTTTACTGATCTGATAGATATTTCTAACGAGGTATGTTCCATGTCAAACAGAGATCATATGCCAAAGTTACGTCCCGGGGAAGTTGATGTACCAATTTACCCAAATGGGGCCAATAGTTTTGGCGCTTCATCTCCTAGGGTTAGTTTTTGGAATTTCATGGTTTTCCATTATTTCTCAATAATAAATAGGCCCTCAAGCCTCATTTTCACACAGTTTAGAGGCCTGTAGCCACCACATCTCTTCTCAAAGTTAATCTAGCAGTGCCCTAGCAAGTTTATTTTCATTATGTCTATAAATAAATTTATTTTCTTTGATATTAATGAAATGAAGTTTTATTTCTACTGAATCTTTGTATTTATGATTATATGTGTATTCTCTTGCATTCCTGCATAAATCTGGATCAATTAAACTCTCCTCCATTGCTAGATTTAACCATTCCCCATATAGTCCCATTGCATATTGGGGGTATGTGGGGAAGTGGATTAGCCAAAAAATAACTAGGGAGATTAAAAAATGAGTGGAACATTGAATTTTCCAAGGACCTTGGTGCTACTATTTTCTAGTGTCAGTTTCTTTAAGAGTACGAATTGTAATTTATTATTTTCTTAATTCTATTGACTTGTAGATAATTCTTACATGGTAAATTTAGAGCTGGTTTAAGACTATCTTGAGTGAATATATATACTTCCGTATTCATCTTTGGAATTCATTCTCAATCGAACTATATATTTGTATAATATTTTTGAATGAATATTGTGTGGATTTTTTTCTTTTGTGTAGATTGGTTTCTTTGTTGGTATTAGAGAGTTTTGGTCCTGGCTATCTTGATGGGAGGGCCTAGGTCATGAGAGACACGAGAATTTTAAATGCCAAGGATATGTGTGTAGTAATTTTAGTGTGTTCTAGTGTGAGACTATCTATGAATTTTAGTGGAATGTGAAGTTGGAGAGATTTCGTGCTTATAAAGCTAGAGATTTTATTTTTATCTCACCTGTGAGGAGGATGTTAGTAGTGAGTGATATAGAGGCCACTCAGCCTTGCGCTTAGGCTGTTGATTCTTTTTTTGGAAAATATTTCTGTAGATCTTCCTTTTGGTAACAACGGATCAGACAAATTGTGGGTCAAATTTTTTTATCAAGAACTTCGTTTCTATTTATGAAAAACAGATATAACAGCCAACCAATGTTGAAGACACAAAAACATGTTCAGATTTTTCCTTGAACTGTGAGAACTCGTGTGGAATCATGAAATATTTTATCATCTTCATCCCTGAAGAAGGAAAGAATTTTGGGCTTCCAGAGTAATTTATACAAGCCCAACTATAATTTATATCGAGAAAGATAGTAAACAAGAAGGGGAGAGAGTTGTTTTAAATACTGGGAATCCCTGTCATGATTGCGTGTGAATATCTTCATGCCACTCCTGACGAAATCGCAGTGAGGCCTCCTAGATATTTTTCCTGTGCCTCATTCCTCAACATAATTATGCATTTTCACATGGAAAATAGCATATTGCATAGCTTGATTGTAAAAAAAGTAGATGACGACACCTGTGAAATGAGATACCCACTTGGATGGCAGTTTTTTATTTTCTTCCACTATTAGATTCTACTAGGGAAAACATAGTTTTCTTTGAATGGATTTTTGTAACATTATGTTGTAGGTAACTGTGCTAAATTTATTTATTTTGTGTGAAAATATTATAGTATATGAAGATCAATTATTGAATATATTTTCACAATTTAAAATAATGGTTCTCAACATTCTTCGGTGCTAAGATAACATATCGATAATTTAATTGTGTGTCTATTAAACACTGATGGGCCTTCTTGTTCTTTGGGATTCAAGAGCATCAATTACATGTCAATTTATGTGATTCTTCTAAGTAGTAAGGTAAATTGCATAATTGAATTTTGAATATGCCTAGTACTCAAACAACTGGCCTATAGAGCTATTAGAAGTGTAGTTTACTGCATTTTTATAGATGGAATTTTGTCCATAGGTTGGTATAGTATCAATATTTCCCCTCGGGAGATAAAGAAACATCAATTATACAAAGTTAGACAAATATGGTGAGAGGCGTTTATGTTTGAAGTTAAGTTCAAATGACAACTTGAATATGAGGTCGTGAAGGAAGAGTAGTGTTGGCAAGATTCCAGAGTGGATATGAGTGTTGATGAATACCATCTCGGCAAAGATCGGCTTCTTGTTGTAATATTTAATTTCTATATTTTAATTTGTGTTTGACATGTAATCATTAAGGTAGGCACTTGGAGATAATGCTTACATCTTAAATTTAGAGTTCGTTTGGGATTATGTTGAGAGAATATCTCAACTTCCTTATTCATCTTTGAAATATGTTCGATATCAATTTAGTTATATATGTGTAATATTTATGAATGAATAATGTGTGAAAAAATATTTTTTGATGTCTATACTTTTTTTTTGTTATGGTCATGACATGCACAATATGGAAATAATATTATAAATTTGTCATTGACAACTTATTGAAAATTAACTAACTATTCATACTTAATGTTTTAATTATTAATGTCATTCTATCTCCATTTACTATATTATAAATACTATAATAATTCTGAATTATTAATATTGTCTTTGTGAAATTGAAAAATATATTTATAATTATTAACTATTAAGTTTTTCATTTAATTTCATTTTCTATCATTGGAAATACTATATAATTTATAACATAAAAGTTGTATATGCGGTTTATACATATATAAAGAATATCCATGTAGACACATACCTACAAACTAATGCATACAATGAATGAAATATTCTTATAATATCACTATGATCTAATCTATACGATGGGATCGAATCCCTACGAGCCCTTAGTATGTTAGTCTCTGTAATGCATATAATCGATGCTTATATAACATAATTGTATACCATTTCGCACACTGAAATTGATTGAACCCTTATCATATCCCTTAACATTATATATACATATATTCAAGCTTATATTTCTAAGGAAATAAAAAAAATTGGGTTAACACTATTATTGAGTTACACTGAATTCCTCCTTCATTTGTTTCGATATATCCATGGGAAACTCGAACACCGGCAAGTTTTCGAATAATTTATATAAGTCAGAAATATACCAAAATCAATTGATTCCTTCTTCCCAATCCTTTTCATAAAAAAAAATAAGTACAAAATGAATCCATGTGATCGGAGCAATCCACTCATGAGTGGCATGCAAAGTTCAGCGTTTAACCTCTAGATCCATGGACCTGTACAATTTGCAGCTCTCACGGGTAAGCAGAGTTAATGAGAACATTTGTGTATAATCAAAACCGTAACTGAGCATGATGCAACTTAAGAATCTAACCGCATAGTTTAGCGGAGTGTCAAATTTACTGAAAAAAATAATGTAGATTTCGTTATGATTTTGAAAAAATATGGTGAAATTTTTTGGAAATCAGGTTTATAGTAGTAAAACTTTAAGATTTTGAATGTTTTATGGATTTTTGATGGTGTTAAATCCATTTCCACCATGAAAAATAATATTCAAACACTCTTGCTGTCAAATGTTTTATGGATTTTTGATGGTGTTGAATTCATTTCCACCATTAAAAACAATATTCAAACACTCTTACTGTCAAATTTTCTAAATAGTCAACTTTCAACAATTTTTTATCATTCCCTTTGGTAAACAATGCCTAATCTCACACATAGAATCTGACAATGTTAATGAATTGTACATATTATAATTTTTTTAATGTGACACACAAATATGTTGAGAAATATAGTCTTCATGAGAAACTATAACACTTAGTAAATGTGAATGATGGACATACATTTTATAATCAATTTTTTTATTATAAACACGTTGTAAATCCAACAAACGGTTATGAATTGGAATTTTATGAGATCAACCTACAAAGAAGCTATATAGAAATCTCGTAATACATTTAATCTCTATTTTTTGGTCTTAATTTTCTATTTTATTAAAATATCATATTGATTTGTGGACGTTAATCGTTATCATCATCATTAAAGATTTAAATTATTATATATAAAATTTATGGTGATTACAAATTTTAAAATCATTTTAAAATTTGGCTTTCAACAAGGATGTTAAATAATTAAAATAATTGTTATATCAAAGTTTTAGATATTCCCCAAATGTATGGTCAAAATAAGGATGGAATTACTCTCCCTACCACTGATTTGATTCTTTTTAGTAGGTCACCATACTCAAACAGGTGGAAACACCATAATAATTAACGTAGTGTGTTGTTTGACATTTTTTGAAACTCATCAACAATTGTTATCATTAGCGCAAATGCCACCATACTCGTTGCTTATAGGTAACTACATTGTACAACCAACACCAAAGAACTCATTGTTCTTGTCTTAATTGTGTATACTAAACATCCATATTACCAACATAGATCCATCTTAACCCCAGATCGATGAAAGATCAAGAGGGATCAAATCTCTTGAGGTGAAAACCTCTTTTTTGAGTGCAAAACTTGAGGAAAGTTTTGCACCTCAAGTTATTTGATCTCTCTCGACACTTGATAGATCTAGGGTTAAGGGGGATCTATGCTGGTTTCATTCGTGCGCGGTCACACAAAACTTGTTGAACATCTAATTATTCTTATAATTCTAAATATTCTAAATATATCTAAGATTAAATTGGTCATTTTAATTTTAAATTTTCTCAGTTATCTCAACATGTTGAGATGATAGAGATTGTTAGTAACTTGAATGATGAAAAATCATTAAATAAAAAAAATTAATGAAAAGTGACAATGTAATAGTGTTGAATGATAGATACGTGAATAATATGAATGTAACCAATTACAAATAGTCTTCATTATCAAAAATCTAAAATTATTTTCTTCTACTATTCTTATTTTCACACCGGTTAGTTTTTCCATTTTTCATCACTCGTTTGAATTGGGTGATTGAAATTGTAGACCATTTAAACCTTTAACTTGTGTTATTGTAGTAAATGTCATACCTTGTCTCTCTTGCTCTACAATATTAGTAGCAAATTTTGAAGTCTCAAATTGTTTTATTTTTAACTATATTTTTTCCCTCTCCTTTATATTTTTGTGACCATCTTATTGCAGTTTCAGTTTAATCACGGTCATCACATACTTATTCAATCATATAAAAGGTATTAATAATCCATTTTTAGAATCTATTTTTTATTTTTGAAGTATAACTAAAACATCTCTACAAATACAAAATATTTCTCATTTCATAGCTAATATCGAATTCTACAACCATCTCCATGGTTAGACAAGTTTCAATGCCCAAATGAAGAAATGAAAGATGCTTGTAGATGAAAAATGTTCCCCACGTGGATGTCCACCTATCCTCATGATTTGGCGAGATACAAAGATCCAAATATGTTGAATTCAAATCAAAATTAAAACTATGGCCACAATGTTTCAGCATTCAAGCGAAGTTTGACATGAGATCAAGCGAGATCAAGCGAGTGTGTTGTTGATTTGTTTGACTGTGAAGAGATGTTCTAGAAGAATCCCTAACAATTTTCTCTTGCAGTAGAAAATTATGAGGATATATAATTTTAATTTAAGTTTAATTCTTATATGGAAGATTATTTTAATTTCCTATTGGCATAGGACTCTTAGATCATTTTGATGAATAATTGTATAAAAGTCACGAGGCAAGACCAAAAACATGGGTAATCATTGTTCATTTCAGTATTTGCTAACTTTTTCTTAAGAAAATTCTGTGGATTAATATAATATTGTGTTAATTTTTTTCCCAATGCGATTTGAGCAATCGTTTGATCAGTGACAGACTTACACTCAAAGGGGGCCCACTGGAGAGTTGTAAGGGTAGTTATTTTTTGTTTACACTTCAATTTATCATAGATATCCTACCTTCACATCACAATTTCATTTAGTTTTCTCTTTGAATAATTACATTCAATATTGTTTTCTAATTACCCGTTGTTTCATTTCCAGAGCGTTCATAACAAGAAAATGAAAAAAAAAAATATTTTTTGAATGTATTTCGTTCAAGCATTTTTTTTTTTTATGAATCAATTAAATTTCATGGATGGTGAGTAGATGGGTTTTCATATCTATTAGAAGAAATTAGTAATCCCTTGAAGTCAATTTCTTGTTTTATTTACTTTCCTTCTACAAGTAATTAGCATTAATATTTCTTTCACTTTAGAATGAAAAATTCCTTTTCTGTAATTTAGAGTTAGAATTTCCCGTTCTGTAATTTAAAGTTAAGTTGCCTTTTCTGCTATTTAAAGTTAAGTTTCCTTTTCTACAAGTAGTTTCAAGATTCCATTTTGAAATTAGTGTTAAAATTTCAATTATGAAATTACTATTAAGATCTATTTTCTACAATTTAGCATTAATATTTCCTTTATCCAATTGGAGATAGAATTTCAATTCTGCAATTAGAATAAATTGATATTTCAAGTTTTAAGTTAATTTTCAATGCAGTTTGGAATGTTTTTTTTATGTATCTTTAATGGAAAGAACATGTGTGTGAACACTCTTTAATCTCATATAAAATTCATCCATACTTAGATCAATTTCATCCAGAGATATATTCCTAGCATATATATCGTTCAGATGCACTTCATAAGTACACAAAGCTTAGCTAACAATTAATGAAGTAATTCAAGGTCAATTAAATTACCCAACATTTTGGCTTTGTTGCCAAAGAAGTGTATATATGATTACATTCTTGGTTTGCGTATCATTTTAGGTGCATTCAATTTTGATTTTGTAGATGCATAATTAAAGCATGATAAAAATCATTTATGCATAGAGAAAGTGATTCAAGGGGTATATTTATAAGTATATGTAGAAGTTAAATTCCAACATCACCACTCACTCTGACCATACCTCATAGTGTCACACCATCCATTTACACTTACATCCCTTCATTTTCAGGTAGACATAGACTCCCTGAGGTTCATAGTTATGAAATCCAAAAAAGAGATTCACCAACTTCTTGTACCAAAGCTATAGTTAAAGAAGCTACATCCCCAAAACAAGGAGTAATATTTCTCTGCTCAACATGAGAACAACTTCTAGGACAAGAATTAGAGGTTCCCAACGAAGAAGAAGAGGAAAATTATTTTAATATACTGTCAGTATAGGAACCATAATAAGAGTTAGATAATCCTATTATAGAACCTTATATTAGCTTTGAGGAATCTAAAATGACAGGAGAAGGAGAAGGAGAAGTACATAATTTAAATGGTGAACTTAGGATTTTAGTTGGGAGAGGTAGAGGAGGAAATATAGGAGGATGAGGACAAGGTGGTAGATGTGTTAGAGGAGAACCAAATCCTTATCGATTCGACATTATTGACGAAGAAACCATAATCAAAATAAAAAAATTTCACCTTGTATCCTCTCTAATTTCCATGGTTTAAGAAAGGAGGATCCTCAAACATTTCTTTTTTAGTTTGAAGTTTTATGTAGACCTTATGGCTATTTACTTGATCCTTAGAAATTTAAATTATTTCTAACTACTCTAAAGGATGGAGCCCTTAAATGGTTCATGGGATTACGAACACATACTATTAGAAAATGGGAAGGAATGAAAAATGTGTTGTTATAAAAATATAAGGGTTATCACATGCCCCATAACTCTAAAGATGAAGTATTTAAGTTCATTAAAAAAGAAGATTAAAGCCTTGAAGGCCTTGTTAAAATATTTGCGTATAATGTTAAAAGGGTTAGGACGCATGAATTATATGACGAAATTTCAAAAGCTCTTTTGTTAAAATCCACCAGAGATGAATGGATTGACCTTATTAATTTAATGGGAAAATGATATGTTTCTCACCTTTCGTTTGGTGAAATATATTATTTGTGTAAGCATATTTCAAGGGGAAAAGCTAGAACTCATAAAAGTCTAGGAGACAGTGTTATGTATAGAATTAGTAAATGTTTAACTAGAATAGTAAGTAGAGCTGAAATAGGAATTTTTCTTGATAATTTGAAAACAGATATCCTTGGGAGTCTTAGTGACCAACTAGATACTCTTAAGATACAAAACACACAAAAAGTCGAGAGTGTTGCATTATCTATTTTTTGTTCTAGATGTAGGGAAAAGATTTCTTTGAAATAACGTCTCCTTGATATTATAGAATTTTGTGTCATCTGTGTTGAAAATCATAATACAAGTGAATTCCCCTCAATACCTCATCTCAATGTTGTTTTTCAAGATGATATTGAAACAAGCCAAGATGAATCACTTGTTTTTTGTTTCTAAAAGGCCATCGAAAAATCAACAACGAAATATGACTATAGGTTTCAATACTCAATCATATGAAAAACCACAAAATTACTTGGAGTACACCCATGCATTGGAAACATTAGCCCCCACAACCTCATAATCCATCTTCGGCACAAGGTTGGAAAAATACTTATGTAAACTATCCTCAATATCCTCAATTCCAAAAACCTTATTCTTATTTTCCACCACAGTATTATCCTCCTCAACGAAACGAACCCCCTCAATTCGAAAATCCACATCAAAAAAAATTATTACCATTTCCTAAACAATCGAATCAACTAACTTCCCAACCACTTGCAAATCCAAATTTTCAAGCAAGTTGCCTATAATGTTGAAAATCCAAATTTTCAAGCTTCTATGATAACCCCATTAGGTCTAAATGATGTTCAGTAGATCTGGTATGGTTTTGCAAAAGAAATAACTAATAATTTCCATCCAAAAATATATATAAGATGAAGTTCATGAAAAATATGCAAATCTTAATAAATAAATTAGTCTTCTAAAGGAATATGTTCCTGTACAATTAAAATATGAGCAAATAAAACAAGCTCCTAGAGTTCCTATAGTAGAAAAAACTTCTATTTCATTACAGGATCCACCTTTTCTTGAAAGGCTCAAAATTGATAAAGGAATAGAAAGAAAGATTGTTTTATCATATTACACTACACTATATGAACATAAAAATATTTTCATGAAAATTCCTTTACCTCAAGCTCTAAAGGAAATACCAATATTTTCAAAAACTATTAAGGAGATATGCATTAGAAAACCAAGAAGACAAAGAAAAGATGTTAAAACTATCCAATTGGTAAAAAAAAAATTTATATTATGATGTGGAAAACAATTGTTCAAAAATATCTAGATCAAGATTTCCGTGTTGTAAATATTCATATAAATGATACTAAGATTCCAAACACTTTGATTGATCTAGGAGTGGGCATTAACATTATGAGTAAACAGAAAATGGAGAAATTAAAGCTTCCTAATCTTCAATACTCTTCTACATTTTTATAGTTAGCAGATAGATATGTTATTAAACAACACGGTGTATTAGAACATGTGTCTACTTCTTTCGATTCTTGGGAATATCCAGCAGATTTCACGGTTTTAACTCCTAAGAATAATTTAGTAGACCATCCCATGACCATCCATTGATCCTTGGTAGACTTTGGCTATCTACAACTAATGCAGTTATAACTTGTAGATGTGGTGACATGTTTATTTATGATGGAAAATATAATAATAAATTCACATTGTATCCACCTGCAAAAACAATAACTAAAGTAGAAATCAAAATTTGGATAGATGATGATAATGAAAAATTTGATGATATGCAATAAATATTACTCTTCCACAATTAGATAAGGAAGATTAGCTAATAAATTTAATGAATAATAATGATCCTTCCTCATAATCTGAGCAAGATTAATGTTTTCAGGAACAATGCAATATTGATTTTTTATCATCTCACCAAATGGTTTTAAATTCTATTTAAAAGTTTGGCAATTCTGAGGTAGAATTTTTTCCTAGAAAAACATTGACTACTAATAATAAATTGGAAGAATTTCAAAATAAAAAATTGATAAAGATGTTGCAAAAGCACTCTTCCGCTAATGCATGGGAGTAGACTGATATGAAATGGATTGAGGCTAAAACTTGCACACATCATATTTATGTCTAGGAAAATGCCAAACTAGTTAGAGAACCTAAGAGAAGGATGAACCCTAATCTAAAGGAAATTGTGAAGGAGGAATTAGAAAAGTTACTTAATGTGAATTTAATCTATCAAATATCATATATTAAATGGGTGTCAACTTTAGTTATTGCTTCAAATAAAAATGGGAAATGGACAGTGTGTATTGACTACAGGGAATTAAACAAAGCCACTTTGAAAGATCATTTTCCACTACCTTTTATAGATCAAGTATTAGATACCTTGGCAGGGAAGAAATATTTCATTTCTAGATGGTTTTATTGGATATAACCTAATCCAACTAACACCAGAAGATCGATATAAAACTACTTTCATATGTGCTTGGGGAGCATATGATTACATGGCACTTCCCTTTGGATTATGTAATGCATCTGCCACATTTCAAAGAGAAGTTTTAGCTATATTTTCTGATCTAATTCATGATTGCATGAACGTTTAGAGGGATGAATTTACTTTATATGGAAATAATTTTGAGGAATCTATTGAAAACTTGGACAATTTTCTTATTAGATGTAAGGAGGCAAAGCTTTCATTAATCCACAAATTCTTTTTTGTGATTTTCAATGAACAGATTGTTTTAGGCCACCATATTTCAAGTCATGGTATTAAATTGGGTACATCTAAAGTAGAATTAATTTCTAAAATTGAAATTCTTTTTTTTCAAAGAGATGTTAGAAATTTTCTTGGATTTACTAGTTATTATAGAAGATTCATAGAAAACTTCACAAAAATAGCCTCTTCACTTTTCAAACTTCCGACAAAATATTGTCAATTTGTTTGGAATTCTGACTGTCAAATGGCATTTGAGACATTGAAACAAAATATTACCGAAACACAAATTTTAATAGGACCTAATTGTCTCGCCCTTTCCACATTTATATTGATGCTTTAGATACAACTTTAGGAGCCATGTTTGGAAAAAAATATTTATCTCCTTATGATATTTATTATACTATAAAAAATTTGACTCCAACAGAGGTAAATTACACTATCACAGAAAATGAGTTTTTAGTTGTTATGCATGTCATCAATAAGTTTCTTCATTATATCAGTAGTTATGAAATTTTTAGTCAAACAGATCATTCTGCTATTACATATTTAATAAATAAAGAAATTACTAATGGTATATTTACAAGATGAATATTATTATTTCGATAATTCAACATTACTATTCTCGATAGACCAGGAAAGGAAAATATAGTTTCAAATTGTATTTCTAGAATGCAAAATAATAATGATGATATTCTTGTAAGAGATAAGTTTCTTGATGAGTATCCTTTCGCAATATCTACTAAAACACCTTCATTTTCATATATTTCCAATTATTTAGCTACAAGAAAATTACCTCCACAACTATCAGCCAGGGAAAAGAAAAGGTTTATCAAAACCAGTACACCTTATTCTTTGATAGATGGAGAGTTGTACAAAACTAGACTTGATTTAATCATTCAAAGACGTGTTAAAGAAGATGAAGTACCAAAATTATTGAAATATTGTCATAATGAGCCATGTGGAGGACACTTTGCTGACAAAAGAACTACTTACAAGATCCTTCTTTCGGAATATTATTGGGCATCTATTTTTAAGGATGCAAAATAATATGTCAAAATATGTCATATTCATAAAATAATAGGAAAGCCTATTCCATTAGATGAAATGCCTCTACAAACACAGGTACATGTACAAGCTTTTGAAAAATGGGCTATGGATTCTGTTGGGCCAATAAATCCTTCATATAAGTAGAAAATGTATATACTTATTTTCACAGATTATGTTACAAAATGGGTAGAAGCTAAACTTATTTTATTTGCAACTAAAATTGTTGTAGTTACATTTATTTTTTAGGATATATTTACTTGTTTTGGTGTTCCAAGAGAAATTGTAACAAATACATGTTATTTTTTGTAGCATTAGATATGTTCTAGCCAAGAAATTTTTTTGAGAGGCTATAATAGTATACCTCTCCAAAACCTAGAAATTGTTTCTCGAAATTCTGCTTAAAAGTGTCTCAATTATATTATTAACCATTTTTTAAATATTTCCTAAGTATAAAATTAGGGAATATGGTTAATTACTCAATATTAATTAATATAAGGCGAGAATAATTTAGAAACTTTCACATATCTATTAAGAGATTGCCCTATACATAGATTTTTTTTTAATACTAGACATTGGTACTCCAATAGTGGATTATAAGAGGAGATCAATGTTGTGATGGAGAATATGCTTGAGACACTTCAGTAGTTCGATTTCTTGGGTAGCAAAAATGACTTGTTAGAGAGAGCCAGAGGTAAAAGTCGTGAGTGAGGCAAAGGGATAGGGTTCCAGAGGAAGTTTTAAATATTTATAGAGGCAGCAACAAGAGGGCCAAAATTCCTAACGGAAACATAGCTTTCTTCCAAGAGGCCGACTTACCTAAGGAATGTCATTTTTTTTTAGCATAAAAAATCAATTTTCTAGATCAAGTGATTCCAGAGGAAGAGGGAGTATATTATATTTTTTGTTGAGACTATCTCTAGCTAGACGTAGAGGGTTTTGCAATAGTTTGCTAGATTAGAGCCAATGTCGGGTGGAAGAAAGTGAAGCACGCACAGTTGAAGGGAAATTTTCCTCAGGGAAATTCTAGTATGAAGAAGTTCATTTTTCCTTGCAGGACGGAAGTAATTCTGAGCAGATATTCTCACTTTAAAAGGGATTTTAGGTTGTAGAGCAACACCCAAGCATATGTAGAGAGGAAATTTTTGACGGTTCATTGAGATGGCCACTACAGGGCTTCATGATCAGGATAGGCTATATGGTGCTTCCAACTACGTCATCTGGAAGTCAAGGATGTAATTATTTATATATGAATATGGCCTGAAAGGCTACATTGAAAATGTAGTGGTAGTTTCTCAAGATGAAGATTAGCTAAAGAAATATAGGAAGGAGATGTCACGGGCGAAGTGGTTGATCATGGATGGAGTCTAGGATCATATAGTATCACATATATCTGGCAAAGATACTACCAAACATATATGGTATTCTCTCTCCATGTTATAGGAGGTAACTTCCAGGAAACAAAATATGTTTCTAGAGGAGAAGTTGAGATGCATGTGGATATAGAAAGGGGAAGTCATAAGCCACAAACTTACTAGAATTCAGGATGTCTAAGATGAGCTCGCATCTGTTGGAGAAACACCTCAACTCACATATCTAGTGATATTGGAACTCAAAAATGTATCAAAGTACTGGAATGTATTTTTCCAAAGAATATTGGACAGTTACAAGTTACTAGAGTGGGAAAGGATGTCATCTCGCTTGCGTCTGGAGGAATTGAGGCAAGGTCTATTAATAAGCTCTACCAGTGGCATCAGTTTTAGTGGACAGAAGATGGTGAAGAAGGAGGATAATTTGACCCTCGCATATAAGGCTCCAATTTAATGGAAGTGGCATTATATAAAGAATAATTAATACCTCTCAAAGGCTAAATGATTTAAGAATGGTGAGCTCGGTCACTACAAGACAGAGTGTCCTCTCAGGAAGAAGGACAAGGAGGAGAAGAAAGTCCATAAGACATCTTCTACATATATCGATAGGTTGTCCTCTAGGCCAGAGGAATAATTTTCTATGATTTCCCATATACCTCGAGAGGTGTGGTGGTGTGACTTAGAGTTGTAGCCCTAGAGAGCTACAGATCGGAAGGATCCTCGAGGAGTCCACCTCTTCGATTAGTAGCTTTCTATGGGGGCCCACAAGAGTCAGTGGCAAGATGGATCAATGTCATTAGATGTAGTCAGATATCATAGCGAAAATTTCAATGACTAGTAGCAGTCATATGTTGGGGAGCCTAGTGCAGAGTAGCATATTGTAGATTCAACAAAAATGCAATCTCTTTAGTGGACAGTGCAGTAGCTAGTAGCAGTCAAAGACTCAGGTGATATATGGATCATACTAATCACATATGATTTAGCATTTTGGATGTTTTTTAGTTGTTGATGGTGCAGTAGCAGAAAAAATAGAGTTTCATTGCAAATGCAGCGTTGACAGTAGTACAACATGGTCATCAACAAAACATATGCAATGTATATCAGATTTTTGTAGTAGTTGGTTGGAAGCAACAACCTTACATCAAGAACGTAACAAAATATTTTGTAGAGACAAATTTTTATGGTAGGTGCACAGCAGTAGAACACATTCCTTGCTAAGAGGGTGTGTTAGTTTTTGTATCATCATATGTGTTCTACCCGCGAAACCCAGATATTGTTTTTGGAAATTTTGTTTAGAATTGTCTCAATTAGATTATTAACCATTTTTTAAATAATACTAATTCTAAACTTAGGGAATATGTTTAATTAATAAATATTAATTGAGATAATGTGAAAAAAGACTAGAAAATAACACAAATAAATCAAGATATGATCCTAGCCATCGAATATGTTTTAATCTTGGTCGTTGGTGCTCCAATAATGGATTGTAAGAGGAGATATATGTGGTGATGAAGAACACAATTGAGACACTTGAGTAGCTATATTTACTAAATAGAAGCAGTAAGCTATGAGAAAGAGCTTGATATTGAAGTAGTGAGTGAGGGCCAGGGAAGGTGATCCAGAGGAAGTTTTCTAGATCCGGAGAGGTAGTAGAAGGAGGGTCGAGTTATCCCAGTGAGAAACACAAAGCTATTCACAGTAGCTTCAAAGGGGGGATTTTTTTGTTGGAGAGGAAGGCCTTATTAGATCCAAAGGCTAGGAAAAGGTTCCAAAGGGACAGATATATAAATTGGTCAGTAGCAGAAGGCATAATGATTTCATCAGAGACTAATTATATGTTTGATGTCATAGTGACTGTGTAGTCCAGCGTGGAGGGTGACTCATAATATTTAGGTGGTTGATTTTTTATAGGAATTTTGTACCAGGAATATCTTTTGGAGGCAGAGTATATCCCTTCAATAATTTTTCCCAGTATTTTTTTTGTGGATGATTAGTTTCAAGCATCCAATTGTACTCAGAGTCTCATTTTTGCACCATTTTTCCCACATTGGGTTTTTCTGGGGACTTTTGTCCAACAATATATATATATTTTTTATTTTAGCTGTGTGTGTTATCATTTCTCAAATTTTGCATAATTTTATGTGTGAAAGTTGTAGTGTGGTTATTTTGATATTTCCCGTAGCAGATAAATTCTTAAATTAATTAAAAATTATGAGAAGTAATACTATTTTCTGCAATTGGATTCCAATATAAGAATTTTCACTTGTTTTGGTGTTCCAAGACAAATTGTAATAGATAAAGGTACTCGATTCACATCCAAGCTAGTGAAAAAGGTCATGAAGAAATCTGAAATCATGCATCCAAAATATACTCCATATCATCGACAGTCAAATGGACAAGTGGAATCCACCAACAAGGTACATCAATCAATTTTGACCAATCATTATGTATATGCATAAGAAATACTGGGAAAAAAATCTTCTAGAAGAAATATGGGCATATCAAACCACATGGAAAACTACAATTGTACATACTCCTTATGAGCTTATCTATGGGAAGGAATTTTTTCTTCTAATTGAGTTACAAGTGGATACCTTTAGAATAACTTTTAAATTGAGCCTTGATCTATCATAAGCTCAAAAACAAAGACTAGCACAATTGAATGAGCTAGATGAGATCTCATAAGATGATTTCCAAAGAAAAAACATAGTTTAGGAACAAAGATCAAGATGGCATGGAAGATTTATCAAAACTAAAAAGTTCAAGCCAGGTGACTTGACTCTTCTTTTCAATTCTAAATTCAAATATTTTCAAGGAAAGTTTCAAACTCGTTGGCTTGGTCCTTATGAGATAGATATTGTTTATGAAAATAAAGTAGTCAAGATCAAAACTATTGATGATGAACAAGTTACATTCCTTTTTAATGGTCATAGATTAAGATTTTATCATAAACCACCAACAAAGGAAGAGTTTGTCAAATATTTGCAAGAAAATGTTGAATTTAATTTGGTTAAGAAATGAGATCATTCATCTCATTCTCCAACTAAATTTTAATTATTTATATCATCTAAAAATTAAAATTAAAATAAATAAATAAAAATAAAAGTATAAACATGAAAACCAACAATGTTGGCATGCTTATATATAAATTATTAACTGAAAACCAAGAGTTCTTTCTAATTTAAATTTTCATAATTCCATTTTATTTTTCATATTTATTTTCTTTATACCTCTTTTTATAATAATTTGTTAGGTGATAAGAAACACTTATGAACACTAGCCTTCTTCATTTATCATTAAAGAAGCAAAAACAATGAATAATCTTCCTTTGATCGAACAACAAATATCAAAAAATAAGAAATAACATAAGTATTGTCATTATGGAGCTAACCTTCAATTACACAACTGAATTTAATTTCTAAAGTGATAAAAAAATCAACACCTCATATTCAGAGAATCTACAATAAAGGAACATCAGTGGTATAAAAAAAAAGGGTACGTATGATGTTGAATTATTTTCATATAAGAGAATTAGGTTTTAATTCATAGGATGATTTCATTAAAAATATTGGAAGACCTTATGAACTGCCTAAATATTATGATACACTACCACAGTCGTTATAAACTCATCCCATCATCATTAATCAAATTATCACATAAAATCTATTCATAATCACTTAAATATTATTGATCCTATGAAAGCAGATCTAAAAAATCGTGGGAAATAATGTGAAAAAGTCTAGTTCCATCATAAATCAAATAATTGTGAGAACACCACTCCATTATCATTCTACTCCATTTCACTCCATTCCATAACCATAGACATTCAATTTTCTTACCTCTTTCTTTTCAACTCTCCATCACCTTTGTCAAGAAGAAACAATTCATGACTGAGACTTCTCTCCACTATGGGTATCATTATCCGATAAGAACCAAATGGATCCAAGTTCCTCCAAGCATACGCATGAGTTAAAGAATAGTTGGAACAACTAGGGTGGCTCTGGTTCTTTGAAAAAATTTATGGGCATGAAACAAATGTGGCTAAATATTTGGCTCTAGATTTTTATGGGGTGAAGGGACAAATTGGCAACATTACGCTTATATTAACATAGTCCATCATATAAGAAGGTACAAAATTTCCTAGAAATAGAGATAGTTGGTTTAGGAACAAAAAAATCAAAGAGAAATATTGGGTAAACATCCTTAGAGAACCATGTATGGATATATATATAGCTTTAAAAATGGAATTCCAGTTACAACACTGAAAGGATAATGGAGGCATTTATTCTTGGTTATTCAAAAAAAATTAACTTGTGAAAGAAGTTTAAAAACCATGTTCTTCTATCATTCTTGACTTCTAATGCACTTTATCAGTAAGAATGAAATCAAATTTCCATATTTCTTTATCTTTAGTATTAGAAATAGGACCTCAAGTGTGCAAAGAGAAACAAAATCCCTTGATAATTCCCTATACCATCATGGACAACAAGAAATGTATGATTATGTAGAGTCTTAAAAATAAAGAGAACAATAGAAGGTAAACCTATCCTCTCAAAATAAAGAGAATGTATTTGATGGAATCCCTTTTGAAAAACATACTCTTAAAAAATAACATGGAACTGAGGATGCTCTGAAGCAAGAAATATATTAATTAGAAGTTATTGGTAAACACCTTACATGAGAATGAGAAATAAAAATGATACTAAATGAAATATTAAGGACTCAGAATGATAATATACATTTTCATCTATGCCAATGTTACAAGAAAAATAAGAATTTGAATGAAGAAAATATATTCCTCAAAAGCAGAATCAAGGGATTGCAGAGTAAAATCCTGATGAAGATACCAAGGGAAATCTTCAACATTAAAAAGTGAAAGCAAAGAACTACTCTCAATGTGCTTACACAAGCTTATGAGATCATACACCGAAGAAGGAGGAACAGATTTTTAATTTTTGATGCATGAGGACATGCAAGACCTTTGTTGTGGGTGAATGTTGAAGTCTTAAATTTTTTCTTTTTTACTCTTCTTTTTCCCTCTCTGTTATTTCTTTTTTATCATCTTACTAAATTTTAATCTTAATCAAGGCCATCGCAGACTTATTCAAATATATAAAAGGTATTAATCATCCATGTTTTAGAATATATTATTTCTTTGTGAAATATAATGAAAACATATCTACAACTACAAAATATTTCTCATTCCACAACTAATATCTAATTCTGCAACCATCTCCGTGGTTAGAAATGTTTCAATACACCAATGAAGAAACAAAATGTACCTGTAGATGAAAAATTTCCCCCACATGGATTTACACCTATCATCAATATTTGGTAGAATACAAAGATCGAAAGATCTAGAAGTCAAATCAAAACTCAAACTCTAGCTACAATGTTTCAGTAGTCAAGTGAAGTTCAGCAGGAAATGGAGCAATATTAAGCGAGGGTGGAGATGATTTGTTAGATCATGAATACATATTCAAGAAGAATCCATCATGAATTTTTCTTCTAGTAAAAAAATATGAGGAGATAGGGTTTTAATTTATGTTTACTTATTATATGGAAAATTAGTTTAATTGCCTATCAGGATTGGACTCTTAGATCAGTTTGATGATGAATTCTATAAAATGCATGAGGCAATACCAAAAACACATTTATTCGTTGTTCATTTCAATATTTACAAACTTTGTTTTAAGAAAATTTCGCAGATTAATATAATACTATGTTCCTTTTTTTCCAATGTGTGGTTGAGCAATCATTTGATCAGTGACATACTTACACTCATGGGAGGGCCCCCTAAAGAGTTGTAAGGGTAGTTATTTTTTGTTTACATTGCAATTTTACATAGATGTTCTGCAATCACATCACAATTTCATGTAGTTTTTTTTTTAATAGTTACATTTCATATTTTTTTCTAATTTCCTATTGTTTCATTTCCAGAATGATCATAAAAATAAAATAAAATAAAAAGATTTGTTTTCAGAATGTACTTCATTCAAGCAATATATTTTTATGAATCAGTTAAATTTCGTGGATGATGATTTCTTTAATTTAGATAAATATGGTGTTTTATGCTTGATGCAATTTTATTTCAATATTTCTTAGTCCCAATAAAAAATAGCAATCACATAAACTTGAAAGTAAAATTTTGATATAAAAAAATAATAGATCAATAGAATACAAGCTAAATATAGATCATATTTGAAATTACTTTTTTCCAGCAAAGACATGAGATATTGTGGCATTACGGCGGTCAGTAGGATGCTTCAACTAGCAAAGTCTTTCTCAGTCAGCAAACACTCCCTCTCAACTAGGGAGAACTCCAGCTGTCCACAAGTGCCATCCATCATGTACGAAATCAAACATTTTGCATCATCCTGCAGTAACTTTTTTTGTTGTCTCTTTATTTGGGAAGAAAAGGTGAGTCACAAATACATCACACAAAGTGACCCGAAGTTAGCTTAGAGGTAAAAACATCTCCTAGACTCAAAAGAGTCTCATACTAACCCGAAGTTAGTTTACTGACCCGAAGTCAGTTTAGAGGATAAAAGCTCATCATACTTGATCTTAGATCAAGGTGTTGGACACGTTCCATCCTAGACATAGAGAGTTCGACAATCTCTGATGCGTCCAACGGTCTTGCTATGGTATCTATGAACATTTCCCACCTCGTTGGCCAAATGATAGGTACTTCCCATGGGTCTTAATCTCCATGGGTAGGATGCATGTGGGGCACATATCATAGCAAGGTGAACCAGCTAAATGTCATAATGGTGGGGCAAAAGCACCATAAGGTTAGGAAATCCTAGCCTTCTGAGTGTTTATAGCTCCAAGAATCTATCCGCAAGCCCCGTGGAGCTCCCAGAGCTCATAGTCCAACTCAACCAGGACCCTCTGAATAGGGTCTTTCCATGGTTCCAAGCTTCTCATGGAAGGTTAGGAAATTGACCTTCCTCAGGGGCTTCTTGAGATTATCCAAGACCTACTCATCAATTCCTATATGATCGAGCCTTACGGTGCCTTGCTCATGGATAAAGTGGTAAATGATATCAATATTATTGGATCAATCATGGAACACAAGATTCTTAGAAATATGAATCCCACTATGCCTGTAACAAAGGATAACAGTGGTATCTATCACATGCCTAAACAACTCACTAAAGAGCTTTCGCAACCAAAAAAATTCACAATAGGCCATACTCACTACAATGTATTCGACCTCAGTGGTGCTCAATGGAAACAACTTCTTCTTCCTACTCATCCAAGATATCGAAGCAGAAACCAAGGTGAAGCAAGATCTAGATGTGCTCTTGCAATCCATCACATAGCCAACCCAATCATCATCAGTATAACCATGGATTCTCAAACTCCCGACAGTATATATCAGGCCATGGTTGATTGTGCCCCGAAGATATCTCAACAAATTCTTGGCACCAATCTAGTGAATGTGATGAGGTTCAGCCATATGTTGGTTGAAAGTGTTCACTGCAAAACATACATCCACACTGGAGTTCACTAAGAAAATCAGGGCTCCTATGAGATGTCAATAATCGGTAGGATTTTCTAGCATGGGCCCAACAGTGTTTCCACTCAAATTCTTAAAGTTGAGTTCCATCGGTGTCGACACAGGCTTACAGTCTACCATACAAAATATCTCCATCAACTTCACGACATATTTTTGTTAACAAAGGAAAATATCACTTGGCCTCTACTAGACCTCCAACCCTAGGAAGTAGTGCATTAGTCCCAGGTCTTTAATCTCAAAGTCAGAAGCTAGCTCCCTCTTACACTGATGAATGAGAGGGTAAACACCTGTCAGGAAGAGACCATCCACATAGAGAACCGAAATGAGAGCCCTTTCTCTATCAACCTTAAAATAAAGGTTCGGATCATCATTACTTTGAGTGAAGCTTAGCTTCATCAAGTAGCTATCTATCCTCTCGTACCAAGCCCTAGGGGCTTGCTTCAACTCATAGAGGGCTTTCTTCAACATTCATATATGGGTGTCTCTATCTTAAACTTTGAACCCCATAGGTTGTTCCACATACACCTCTTCCTTTATAAATCCATGCAGAAAATTAGTCTTCACATCCACCTGCAGTAGACTCCATACTTGCATAGAATCAAGGGCAATAATAGATTGGATGGGGGTATAACGAGAAATAGGTGCAAATAAATCATCATAATTTATGGCTTATTTTTTGGGGAAGCCTCTGGCAACAAATATTTCCTTGTACTTTTTAACACTTCCATGACATCCATGCTTGATCTTGTAGAGCCATTTCAAGGTGACAATAGGTTTGTCCTTCCGTCATGGGACCACTTCCTAGACATAATTTTTCATAATGGACCCATATTATTCATGCATAGCATCCCTCAAAACTTAATTCTTTACAGCTTCTTCAAATGTTTCAGGCTCATATTGTACTATCGTACTCATGGCTACAAGATACCCTTGATATCTCTTTGGCTTCTTGCTTGGACAAAATGTCCCCCTTGGGGAAATATGTCTCTCAGCATCTTTGAGAGTATCCCTAAGCCATGATGGTTTTATATTATTTTAAGGAGGTGTATCAATGGGATCCATAGGTCCTTCAACATTGGGCATCAATTCATCCTTCAGTTATTCCAACTTCCAAGCTTCTTCACCTTCTTTTTCTTCCTTGGATCTAGGAAGATTTATTAATGTCCTGAGGGCAACATCTTCATCTAAGGTGAAATCATAGCATATATCCACTTATCTTTGACCATCAACATAAATTATATATGCCTTTGAAGTTTCACTGTAGCCCACAAATATTCCCTTCTTTCCAGAAGCATCCAACTTTCTTCTCTTTTATTTTTTCACATGAAAGTACAGAGGAAACTAAAAAATCCAAAATGAGAAACATCAGGTTTCTTACCAGAGAAGACTTTTTTTGGAGTTTTGGAGTCCAGAGTGGAATGCGAGCATCTGTTTTGACCATACACAATAGTGTTCACAGCTTATTCCCATAGAAACTTCAGAAGACCTTGGTCACATAGCATGGTGTGGGAAGCTTCCCCAATGGTCATGTTCTTTCATTAAAAAACACCATTTTGCTCAGTAGTGTATGAATTTATGGTCTCGCTCTTAATGCTAGCTTCTCTAAAAAAGTCATTAAACTCATATGACACATACTTGGTCCTATTGTTGGTCCTCAAAACATTGATTTTCTTCTCGATTTGATTTTCCACCAAGGCCTTTAAGGTACATAACCATTTGAATGCTTCTTCCTTCTTATTCAAAAAATATATCTAGGTCTTGGAGGAGAAGTATTTTGTAGTGGTCATATAATAGGAACATTCTCCCAAGAATGTCACAGGAAGCATACCAGATATGTCAAAATGTATCAACTGCAAGATATCAGTTGTCTTTGTGACACTTGAGGGGAATGGTCCCCTTGTATGCTTCCCTTCAGAAAAACCCTAACATATACCTTCATGATCGTCTCTCAATTCGGGAATCCTTGTCACCACCTTCCTTGCTTTAGGAAGGGATTTTTAATGAAGGTGTGCAAACCTCCATTGCCATAACTATGTTTGAAGAGTTGTATCACATGTCATAGCTCACAATGGAC
Source organism: Pinus albicaulis (assembly GCA_034641835.2). NCBI lineage: Eukaryota > Viridiplantae > Streptophyta > Pinopsida > Pinales > Pinaceae > Pinus > Pinus albicaulis. The sequence goes on along the minus strand of CM076580.1, from coordinate 522,547,373 downwards.
TTCGTCCAACCTAGTAGATTGTATCAACTCTAAAACCAATAGAAATAGCTTCCCTGAAGTTCTTATTACAAATATGTACCTTTCCATCAACAAGTCACACCTTGAACCCTTTGACTTACATTTCCAAAATGGACACAAGGTTCCTTTTCAAATTAGGTACATACAAGACATAATTTAATCATATGACTTGACCTTGAGATAAATGGAGGGTCATAGTCCCCGTCCCTTTCATGGGATAGGTGGCATTATCTCCAAGGATAATTTCTAGATTAGTATCATTCTCAACCAAATCAGAAAGGGCTTCTTTATAATCATTGAGGGGCCTTGAAGCACCACTATCAATCAACCAAAAATCTAGTGTGTCGAGCAGAGATGTAGGAGAGAGGGCATATACAAGAATAAAATCATTTCTCTTATTATCAACAACATTAGAATCATTGTACCTAGAATTTCTTGACCTCTCGAAAGGTTGCACATTTCCATTATGATAAGAGGGAGCCTTCATTTTTCCTTGGAACCTCTTGTTCCTACCATTCTTCTTAAGTTGTTGTTATCATCATCCCTAGGAGAGTCCTTCCATTAGGGCACTCTCTTGCATAGTGACAAGTCTTGTTACAAGTGTAATGTCTTTCCTTCGTTCCTTTGGGCCCCGCTATACAATGGTTTTGATTTCTCATGCCACCATGGTTCTTCTTGTTTTCATGAGCTGCAAACGTATTAGGGTCATTTCCATTACCATGAGAGGCATACTCCATAATTATTGTTTCCTCTTGAGTGCATCTCGTCAATATTTCATCAAAATCAGGAATCACATTATTATTGAGCATAGTGGTATTGAATACATGCCAATCACGAGGGAGACCTCCAAGTGTAATAAGAACTATCTCCCGATCAGATATTGCTTCCCCAATAGCTAGGAGGTTATTCTTGATTTTAGTGAGCCTCATAAAATAGGATTAAATAGATTCATCCTTACGCTTCTTGATATTCTTCCCTTGATTCTTGAAGAAGAGGATTTGATTAGCATTGCTATCCCTAAACATGCTCGCAAAATTATGATATTGTTTAACCAATTTAATGTCTTAAATTTCTTATCATAAATCATCAACTTAGGTTAGAAATATGATGAAGTGCGGAGCACTATATATGCTTAGTTAACCTTATTATTTCTTCGTTGTGTATGTTTTTATGTTTGTTTTTGGGGGTTCTGTTCTTTATGTCTCAAGGTTAAATTTTAAGAAATGAGAACTATGAAATGAATGAACTGAATCTAATGAAATTTAAATTCTAAAACTAATTTGTAAGAAGGAAGAAAAGGAAATGTTCTTTAACTATTCTAATTTTTCATAAAAATGAATCAAACTTTAAATGGTTAGAATCTGATCTAAAAACAAAGTATCTATTCTAATAACTTTGAGCTTTTGGAAATTAAAGTTAATTCTAACCTATCTTAACTTAATTCTACTCTATGGATTGAAATATGAATATTATGACTAGGAACTGAAATGACACTGCTAATCTAAATGAAAGAAGATTCAAAGGAAAAAAAAACTATTGTATGACCAACTACTGAATAATGCAATATGGAAGTATGATAGAGTCACCCTCTTGACATGATTTACAAGAAATTGATTACACTTTGGTTTAAAGATTTAATCTCAGAAATAATTTAAATAACATGTAAAGTAAAGCTCAATTACTGTATATTTTAGGTACTTAAGAATTCAATATGGAAGTTTGAAAAAGTCACCCTCTTGACATGATTTACAAGCACCTAATTGTACATTTAATTGAGGATCTGATCTAGGAAAGAAATGTAAAGGCATATAAAGGAAAAATCAATTACTATATATTTTAAATACTCAAGAGTCCAATTTGGAAGAATGACAAAGTCATCTTCTTGGCATAATTTACAAGCATTTATACATCTAATTGAGGTTTTAATATAAGAAATTAGTGCAAAATCATGTAAAGAAACTAAGACAATTGTATTCTCTAATGCCTCAAACATAATCCAATTTTGAAAATAGAAGAATCTAATTTATTGAGATGTTCTAGGTAAGAAAAATATTATACATACATTCTAAAACTAATACTAAGAAATCATTCATAAATTTAATCTATTAAATGATAAACAATTTAATCTAAAGAACAGCTAAAAAACAATATCCATATAACTTATGAATTGAAAAAATATAGGTAATGAAATTAAACTAAAACAACTAATGAAAACCTCCTCCTATGAAGGGGCCCTCTGTGATAGAAGAGGTTGAGATCCTAGCAGACTATACATGCACTAAGAAGAAATGGGAACCATGAACATGGTCTTCATATTAAAAAGAAGGACAGAGTCTCAAAGCATACAAAACGTTTACAAAAATTAAGACTCTCTTCGACCTTCAAACAATTGGTATTTAAACAAAATTAAATGTAACTGTTACGAGCTAATTTCGCCTATAGATGGTGATTAGAACTGAAACATAGAAGAAAATTATAAGTGGTTATATCTTGATTTTCTACGTCAGAGAAAATTGAGATTTCTTCATTCTCAGATCACATCCTTTGACTGTACTTTGACCACGATCGTAGACACCTTTTTCTGTTGAATTCGACCAATTGGATGGGACTAGATCCATATGTGGATCATTTTGAAGATGCCCATGTGACTCATTCCTTTATTCGCTCCTGGGAACTTATCAAATCATAAAATTAGGTGTAGAAGCAACAATTAGTTGTAGAATAGGATGCGTTCTGTAGCTGAGTTACAAAATCCATTTAAATAACAAGAACATTAAAATATAACAAAAATATCATTCAAATTCATTCTCTGAGAAAAAACACGTCATTTTTCATTGATTGGAGTTGATGGATTTATGAAAAGGTAAGGAAAAGTGATGAGAAAGGATGTCAGAGAAAGGACAATTCTAAGGTTCAACATACCCCCACTAAGAAGACATTGCATGTCCTCATGCAATTGATCAAAAATGTGAACTTTCCTTCTCCTATTTCATCTGTTCAGACACTTTTTCTAATACATACATTTTTCTCTTCTTGCTTTTCGTTGAGATTACTAGCATCTTGGGCTTCCTCATAAGGAGTTTGTATTTGAGATTGATGATTGTCTTGTTCAGTGAATTGTTCTTTATTTTTAACTTTATGTTATTTTTATACCATGGTCCCAAATGTAGGATGCTATTCTCACTAATGAATTTCTCCAATTGGTTCTGCTACTTTAAAGCTTCATTCTCCTGTCTAATATGCCTATTCAATAAATCTAGCTCATAGATTTCTTGTTTAAGGATGTTAACCAAAGGTTCTTGTGGATTGATAGGTGATTCTTGATTCACTGTTGCATTCCTTTTCCCCAATGACTCTATATGGTCATATATCTCTTGCTATGCTAGGTCTATGCTTGGATATCTTCCGCTGGGACTGCCTTCAAAATTATGTACAAGAGAATTTATAGGGCTATGTGGAGGAGAGACATTGATGGGTGATGGCACTAGAGGTTATTCTTCTAAATTCATAAACTATATTTCTTGTGATTGTGTCTTCTTCAATGAACCTTGGAGTCTAGAGCATCTCCCCGACTGTGGAGGGTTTAAGTTTTATTTAGGTGCAACCTTTCTCTTATTTTTTGTTTTACCTCTTGTCTTAACTCTACCCTGCTTCTTCTTTTTCATCCACTCCACAAGGGTAAATTCATCTTCATTTTGTTGTGGTCGAGGTGAAGGTCTATCTTCAATTCTTGTATCAATATTATTTTTTCTACTTTTCCTAGTCCTATCTTCCTTAGGCTACTCTGGTTCATCTTGGAAATGGCTTTTGATCATAAAATTCTCCCAAGAATCTCCTATGCTATTCAAATGGAATTCAAGAAGTATTTTTACCAACCCATGATGGTGCATAGTGTTGTCTATAAACTAAATTCTATTATGTACATTTTTAGGCATTCTTTTTAAACTATTCAGTAAATATTAAAGGAATATTGATTTCACCATCCTCAAAAAAGTTCATCAACAACCGAATATGATACATGTTAGCCACCTATAAAAATTTGTTATACCAAAAGGTGGCTAAATAATTTTCTGAAGTCTTCAAGGAACAAATTTTATTGCTAAAAAGTGTTGGCTCTTGAAGACTCTCAAAAGGCCTCATGCCTCTGTCTAAATCTTCACTGTTGTACTCATTTCACACTTAGAAATCCTGCTGATTTCCAAGAAATAATACTGTTGCAATTTCCATTTTCCCTTTTCCCTTCTTCCAAAGCTAACCTCATCTTAACCCTTAATTTCCCATGAAATCCTTCATTTTCATGTTTTTCCCCTTTTCCCTTCATCAAAATCCCTTTGATAAAGTTTAAGACCCTTTCTTGCATTATCGAAATCCTCAAACTCCTTTGTAAACCATTGGAAATCTACAAAAATCGCATTTTTTATATATTATAGACTTAAGCCCCCTTGGGATAAGTCTTTTACCCTTCCCCTCCATGCATCCTGGTGCTAGAACCAAGTGCTAGCCTTCCAAGTGCTTATCGCATCACCCGATTGTGATTAGCCCTTCCTCCACAAACTCTGATCATATGGATTTCCATATAACCCATGGCCCCTCAGACGAGCGCCAAGCCATATTGAATATTAATATTTTTCCCCCGAAGTTTAAATCTTAGTTTTATATAATTTTTTTGATTTTTATTATGTCATAAATTTTTCCTCCGGTGCAAGGTTCTAATCGCTCTCCACCGTTGATCTGATCTGCAGATCGACGGCGTGCAATCCATCGCCCCGACGGTCCCCGCCAGCCACTTACTATTGCAAAACCAAGCGGATTTCATCGCACTGCTTTTGTCAGGGGGGAGGTTTTTTCCATTTCGCAGCGATTCCATACACCGGCCGACATATGTCTTTGGCCCATTTTCAAATACCGCCCTCGTCGCACGGTAAATATCGGACATACACTGGCGCGATATTAACGTACACTGTCCGATTTGACGCCACTCATCAGACGGTGATCACTCTCCGAAGATGTCTATGCGATAACTTGGGGTACAACGCAGTGTTAAAAGCATCTCTGCCGTCGATCTGATCTTCAGATCGACGACCCAAAATTCATCACCCTGATTCTTCGTCCAGTCAGCATTTCCGGACCCAGGGGTTTTATTCATCTAGATTTTATTGAAAATTTGATGTCCGAGCATGTTTCTAAGGTTTATTGGCACCTATTCTCCACCATTGATCACATGGGCCGATCTCATCTGACGGCCCACGATCGTCCCGAACCCCGAACATGATTTTTGATCATTTTTTCGCCGAAAAATTTTTTTTAAACCTTTTTTCCCATTTTTATTTTTATTTTTTAATAATGTGACCCCTTCACATTGTTTAGTCACCCTCGCTCCCAACCGTTGATCTTTTCCCGATCAACGGTTCCGATTTAATTTCCTCTTCCGCTCTCCTTTTACCTCCTCTGATCAATCTCAATCGTTGGATGATGCCATCCAACAGCCACACTCTCTCCACATGCCTTCTGAAGTAGTTAACCTATACATGCAGGATTTCATAATGTTTTTTTTATTTTTTAGGGTTTAAATGGTTTTTCCACCATGCTGAAGAAAATTCACAGGCTGAGGGTGATGATCCTCCTGCCTTAGATTCATCCAAGAGAATCACTCACAGGGTTAAAATCCACGTTTCGTCAACAATTCATGATGCATTGATGCCATACGACCCCTGCATAGCCCTGCACACCAATAAACATAGCAAGTCAATCAAAAATCAAAGAATATCAGTGTCGAGAGATAAAAACGCACCAGCACGGAAGATTGAAGACAAATTTGTGGGGGATTATGACTAAAATTGATTATCAAAAGCCTAATCCTCCTAACTAAACACAGTTTGAAGAAAATCATGAGTGTTTTCTCAGACAGAGAGCCTACGCTACCACATCAAGGGCTAATTGAATCCCCCAACTACCACAGAGCCACCTACAGCCTCAAATCAATCAAAAGAAGGCCGAAGTTATTACCAAACCAGGAGATATTTTGCATCAATACAGCTGAGTAGTTAATTAAACCAAAGGAACTTATTGTAAATTGTCAGCATAAGTTATTGCAAGGATAACTTGGAGCCTTGAAGTCAAAAAATTATTTCCATCAAGCCTAATAGTTAATGTAAACCAATTAATACAGGGGAAATATCGAAAATCTTCTCTATTACGCCCCTCAAAGGCCGAGAGATAGTGCACTGTATTAATTGAACTTAGAAGATATTTTATCCCATTCCACCTCCTCATGTTTTCTATAAATACTTTTGTAGAAGATGAGAAAGGGGTTGATTGATCACTACTTGTAATATTGAAACTCTCTGAAATAATACATAGTCTGTTTAAGTTGAAGAAGAAATTGAAGTCTTGGAAGCCTTGATGATGTTGTTGCATGCTTTTTCCTGAGAAGGATCTATCATTGGATCCATGAGCTTGGCTGTTGGTGAATTATTCTGAACTGTTTAATGTTTTCTCCTGTTTTCATTCTATTCCATAATTTCTTACTACAATAGGTTGAAAGTCTTAGGCTAAGAAATGACTCCTGGAAGCACCTTAGACTTGTTCATCCTTCACTGTTTCATGTTTTCTTCTGCTGAGGTATTTTCGAGTCTTTAATATCTCTCTTTAGTCCTCATGCTTGTTTATTTCTATGATAATTTGAATAAGATGGTTTCAACATGATTTATGGTTCTCCTTGCTTGTCTGCTACCACTTAAAAGGTTGTTATTGAAGTCTCCCTTTGATGTATTTCTATGTACAGTAAGCCAAGGAGATCTGTTCTGATCTTGCCCTTTTTCCTTACTTAAACAGTTATCTTAAAGGTCTTTATAGTTGTAATCATAGATGTGTTAGGTTTTCCCTCTTCTATGACTGCAATTATCAATGAATCTTTTATGTTTTCTAAGTCATCTGAAATAAAATATTTGAGGAAATAGGGTGTTCCCCGAATCTTAGATTTCATTTTAAAAGTTTTTTTGAAATCATTATTTGCTTAAAGGTGTGATTTGTATAATTTATGGTTAGCCCTGTCTACCAAATAGCTCTTTATTGTTCGCCTTATGTTTTGAAACTCCCTTTGTTTGAGAATTAAACTTCTCTTTCCAAATCATTGATGTCCATATCATTCCAAAAACCAATGGATCCTGTGGCCAAGTTAGATTTGCCCTCTGATATCCCATATCCATTGATGAGTATGTTATGACCTCTTCTTGACTCCATCGCCCAATTAACCAGATGTTTCTCCTTTCTATATATCTTTACTAGACCTTCCATGTTATGTTGTATCAATTCAACCAAACAAATAAACAAACACCTGCACTTAATAACTAGTCTAAAACCAATACTCATAGCACACAAGATAAACCTTTGCAAACAAAAATTTGAGAAATGCCTCTCTGAGAACAGGAGGACTAGATCTTGGAACTATAAAGATTGGTTCTGATGTTTCCTTGTCTTTTGATTTGTTAAACTATCAAAACACAGGGACACCAACAATACACAAACATGCAGCCAAATCTGCCTTCACAAGTGATAAAATTCTACAAAATTAAAAGCATGTTTCTCCATTTGTTCTTGAGTGCTGAGCTAGGAATGCCCATTTTGTGAATAGAAGTATCCATACCCAGATTTTTGAGGATAACTCTCCCTGCTTCAGTGTGAAATTTTTTTTTTTTGAAACATATTTCGCCAACTCTTGGGAGATCTATAGCTTTAGCTATGAAAGCCTCAGTCACTAAAATATTTATGTCTCCTATTTCGACTTTCGTTCCATTGAAAGTCCTCAAAAAATAATTGGTGATATCTTTGTGAAAACCATAAATTTTTTCTATAAAATTGAGCCACTTATCCTTATATGGTATCTCTTTGATTTGAGGATAACCCTCCATGTATTTAGCTCCCGCTGGTCTAGTGTTGACTATCAAACCCGTATCTTCTGTTGTGAAGAGTCTAGCCTTCAGTATTGTCCTTCTCTGTATGAAGTGAAATGGGTTGTGGATCTGGTGAAGGACATAGAGGGTTTGTAGGGAAATATGAATGAAATGGATACTTGATGGGCCTTTAAGAAACATAGATGAACAAGTTACGACAATAGGACATGATTCTTTAATCATAAATGGGGGAGTCTGTTATAGACCGTTATGAAATATGATGTGGATGATGTGATAGATCTATGAAATGATGTGAGTCCTAATCAAATCAAATGATGACATATTGAGGCAACATGTGATCATCTATGTTATACATGCTAATGTTTTTAACTTGTTATTTAAGTAGATTCATGTAACTTACCTTTATAACTAACCTTTCGTTGCTATTTCCTTGGTGTTGATTGTTCGGGTATCCTTTAGTAGATGATATTCAAATGGAATTCTCAGTTTCTTGTGCTCAATATTCTTGCTCTTGTAGGTTGTAAAAAATGTGAAATAGTTGCAGCATGTGGTATCAGCTGCAGAATGAAAGTAGTATTGCACTACCTTTTATTGAAAGAAAAAGAAAGGGAACATGTATTTTTGGGAGTTTTAGAAATGAAATGGAAAATAAAAGATGTCAAACCTTTGATTTTTATCATATATTTTCTGTATAAGGATGCCAATCATTGATTTTTTTTCACACTTATACAATTATTGTTATTAATTTTTTTGAATAATATATATATATTATATATGAAAAATAAAAAGAGTAATTTGGGGATGAAGAAGGATTCTTCTTCACTAACTTCATATCAGTGTAATCTTGGAAAATTTTGATAAAATCTTATTTTAAATTGGCTTCTGATAGACTTTCAATCGATGTCCATTCACAAGAAGAGGTACCTTTTCTTAATCGATTGTCCTTATCCTGACTACTTCATTATATATGACTTTTTCAATCTCATAGGGCCCAAGCCAATGACTCAGAAACTTTCCTTAAAAGTATTTCAACTTTGAATCGAACAAAAGTGCCTAATCCCCTGCATGAAACTTTTTCTCCTTTATATATTCATCATATCATTTGGACCTTTGCTGCTGGACTAGACTGGTTCTTTGAACTTCATCTTGCTTGATTTCATCAAGCTAATTAAGTTGCTCCCATTTATGCGTCTGGGCTTCTGATAAGTCAAGCACCAATCGGACTGCCATCTTGAAGGTTTAGATCTGATATTCTATCGCAAATAGGAATTGCTTCCCATAAAAAAGTTCATAGGGAGTATGTCCTGTTGTATTCCTCCATGTGGTGTAGTAGGCCCATAAGGCTTCAAGAAGCCTTTCTGCCTAATCCTTTCTGTGTAGATGTACAGTCTTAGTGATAATTCCTTCGATCAAATTATTGGTAGACTCCTCTAGACCATTCTTTTGTGGATGATAAGGAGTGGCTTTTCTATGCTTGATCTTGTAGTTCTTCACAAGCTTCTCCACCAATTTGGATGTAAACTAAATCCTTGATCTGTCATAATTTCTCTTGGGACACCAAAATGAGTGAATATATCCTTAAAAATAAATTTAACTACAACATTTTCAATAGCTAAAGAAATTTCTTTATCCTCTACCCATTTGGTGACATAATCAGTACATACTAGAATATATTTATTTTGATTAGATGGTGGATTAATTGGTCCAATAAAATCCAGGGCCCATTTTTCAAATGGTTCAATGAGTACCTTAGGTTGTAATGGAATTTCATTTGTAGGAACACATTTCCCCATTATTTGATAGATGTCACACCTTTTTATATACTCTGGTATCTTTAAAGATGGATGGCCAAAAATATCCTAAATGAAGGATTTTATAGGCTGTCCTCTTATTAGAAAATTTCCCACCATAGGGTTCATCATGATATGCCCTAAGAATCTGAGGCATTTCATATTCTCAAGCCCACCTTCCGATGATGAGATATGGACCCGTTTTTTACAATTCATCATTAACCCATGACGAAAATACAGTTGTTTGAATAATTCTTCTTTTCTCTCTAGGAACAAGTGTAGAAGTAACTTTCATGTGACTAAGTATTTATAAATATCTGCAAACCAAGGATTTTTAGTAGTTATTGCAAAATTATATTCATCAGGAAAATTATCCTCTATTGGAGTATCATTTTTGACATTTTGAATTCTAGACAAGAAATCAACAACTGTGTTTTGTTTTCCAGGTCAGTCTAGAATGGTGATATTGAATTCTTGCAGGAGAAATAACCATCTTGTGACTCCGCCAATAGAAATAGATTTATTCTTTAAATATCTAATTGCAGAATAATTTGTATGAATAAAGTTTTCATAGTCAGTGATATAATGTCTAAATTTATTGATAGCATGAGAAACAATGAGGAATTATTTTTCAGTTATAGTGTAATTTAACTCAGCAGGAGTAAATTTTTTTCTTGTGTAATAGATGGCATAGGAGATCAAATATTTTTTTCCTAATATAGCTCCAAGAGTTTTATCTGAAGCATATGTTGAAATGTGAATAGGTAGTTTCCAATTTGGACCTCTTAAGATGTGCGCTTCAGAATTTTTTGTTTTTAAGGTTTTAAATTCCAATTGGCAATCATGATTCCAATTGAATATACCATCTTTGGTAAGAAATTTGAAGAGTGGGAATTATATTTTAGTGAAGTTTTCTATAAATCTTCTATAATACCCTGTGAATCCTAGAAAACTTATAACATCCTTTTGACAACTTGGAATTGATAATTTGGAGATGACTTCAACTTTATATGAATCAACTTTAATTCAATCTCCTGAAATGTGATGTCCTAAAAAAATTCCTTCAGTCAGCATCTTAAAAAAATTTTCATGACTTAATGAAAGATTTTCTTCTTTACATATTTTAAGAAAATTTTCCAAATTTTCTAATGCTTCTTCAAATGAATTCCTATAAACTTCAAAATCATCCATATATACCTCCACACAATCATGTATTAGATTAGAAAAAATTCCTAGTACTATCCTTTGGAATATCGTAGTTGCATTGCACAAACCAAAAGGAAGTACTCGGTAGGCATAGGTTCCCCTTGGACATATGAATTTTATTTTATCTTGGTCATCAACTGCTACCTGAATGTGATTGTAACCACTAAAACCATCCAAGAATGAGAAATATTTTTTTCCTGCTAATTTATCCAATATTTGATCTATAAAAGGTAAAGGAAAATGATATTTTAGGCTAGCTTTATTAAACTCTCAATATTCAATGCATACCCTCCACTTAAAATTATTTTTAGGTACAATCACTAAGGGATAAACCCACTAAGTCTCTGAAATTAGGTAAATGAATTTTACATTCAAAATTTTTTGCAATTCTTCTTTCACAATTTCCCTAAGATTTGGATTCATCCTTCTTTGAGGTTTTCTGATAGGTTTACAATTTTCCTTAATGTAGATGTGATGTATGAAAATATTAGGACTAATTCCTTTTATGTTAGTGTATTCCCGTGCAAATGCAAAATAATGTTGTTGAAATGTTTTGATTAACTTTTCTTGTTGTAATCTTTCAAATTTTTTGTTTATGTTCAAAGATTTTCCCAGAAATATTTAAAATGTAGAGTTACCAAAATCTTCCATATAGTATAGAGACATATTCCTAGATGAAAAATATTCAATATTGCATTGTTCATGAAAATGATCATGTTCATATTCTGAAGATGATTCAAAGTTTTCTATTGAATTTAAGATTTGACTATCTTCACTAATAATTGAAATAGTAAAGAGAGGTTGTATATCATTTTCATAATCAATCCATTCTTCGTCTTCTACTTTTGTGATTATTTTTTGTAGAGGATATAGAGTGAATATATTTTTTGAATTACCATTAAAGATATACATATCATCAGATCTACAACTAATCAAAGCATCAACTATAGCCAACCAAGGTCTTACTAATATTAGTGGATGTCCTCATAGAATTTTCTTCGGGGTTAAAATCATAAAATAATCTTGATACTCCCAAGAGTCTAAGGATACAGAAATGTCTTATAATACACCACTTGGCTTGATTAATGATATGTCTTCTAGTTTTAGTAATGTATCTATATACTGAAGTTTTTAAAGTTTGAGTTGTTCCGTGGTTTGTTTTCTCATGATGTTTATATATGCTCCTAGATCAATCGATGTATTTGTAATTTCAATACCATTGATATGTATTTTTAAAACCTGACTTCTTGGATCTAAATATTTTTGTATTCCAATTTTTCCCATCATAATGTCTACAATTTTTCCTACTAGTTGAATTCTTTTTATTTCTTTTATTTTTCTTCTAGGTTTCTTCATGCTCAACTCTCTTATTGTTTTGGCTAGAATTGGAATATCTTTATTGGTCTGTAGAAAAGTAATTTTGATATAGACATTTTTCAATTCATCTAGAAAATCATAATTGAGGAAGATTGTATTTTTTTCTAACCCTCTATCAACTTGTAATATTTCAGGAAAATGAGGGTTAGAAATAGATAATGATGGATTCTCTATGATAGGAGTTGATTTTGTCGGTTCTTTTTGTTTCTCATTTTTAGAATTCTATTTTTGAAGAGATGTTCCCTTTTCAAAACTTTTATTTGAATGTAAAGAAACTTCTTCAAAATTATCTTGTTCTTGAATAACAATAGAAGGATTTTTGCTCCCTAATATTCTACTAGATCTAAGTTTAACATCATTAAGATCTATTGGAGTAATAATGTAAGTTGGAAATTTAGGTCCTTCTATAATGTAAGCATTTTGCGGATTTTTATTATTGTGTTTTGGCAATTACTAGGCAGGTAGTTGATTTGGTCCTTGTGGAAATGGTAATGAAAGTTGTGATTTGTGGTTTTGGAGTTGGGGTTGTTGATTTTGTTGAGGAATTTGTTGGGGAGGATAGTTTGGATAAGATGGAGGATATTGGTAGTATTGAGAATATCTACCATAGTGATTTTACATTCCTTGTGCCCAAGGTTGAGGTTGGGACCAAGGTTGTTGCCAATAATTCCAATTATTTGGTGGGGGTTGAGTATACATTTGGTTGTTAAAACCCTGAGTTTGTGGCCCCTACCATGGTCTTCTATAAACAAATCAAAGAGGTTCTACTGAATTTGAAGTTACTTCTACTTGAAAATCAACCTTCAGATCTGGAATTGAAGGGCACCTCTTGGTTTCATGATTTTATGAGAAAATCACGCAGGTCTCTATGAATTTTACATGAAGAGGACATTCTCTTAAAGCATGCTTCTTTATGAATTCATGAAAAAAATAGCTAAGGGGTCAGTTTCAACTTTCTGCTTGTTACGTAATTTAAGGGTGTTTATCTGTTCACTAAGACTCCGTAAAATATATTTTTTAAATTCATCAAGCATATTTCCAATTTCTTCCCTACCTACTCTTCTAGTTTCATAGTTATTCACTCTAGCAAGAGAAGGATCTCTTTGAATTTTCCCATATTTTTATTTTCCCCTTGAGAGATAAATACATAATTTAGTAATGTTAGGTAATCCGTGTTGAGAGATATATCCCTTCCTCATCATGTTGATAATGTCTATCCACTCAGCTCTAATAGCTTTTAACAAAAGATCTTTTAAAGTATCTTGTTCTAAGTTATCCGTTTTAGTTATTTTTATGTTATAATTGAATCTTTCAATTAGATCCTCTAGATTATCATCCTCTCTTTGCATAATATTCAATACTTAATCCTTCCGATTAATAGCTATGCAATAATCTAAATATCTCTCTAAAAATGCTCTTTTCATGTCATTCCATGTCTTAATAGACTGTGTGACTAAACCCATGAGCCATTTTAAATCTGCTCCTTTCAGTGTTGCACCAAATAGCTTTAGTTTTTTAGAGTCTTTTAACTAATCATAATATCTAGACAAAACTTCAAATTCAGAAAAAAAGGTTTCAGGATCTTCACTCTTTAATCCATGGAAATTTGGAAGAATGGAAGGTGAAATATTTTTCATTATGGCATTTGTGTCCCCATAATTATAAGAAATCCAAGAGAATTAACATTTTCCCTATTTATTATGTCTTCTTCACCTCCTCTTCCTCCTCCCCTATTCCCTCTACCTCCTCCTCAACCTATTCTGCCTCAAAACAATATTTTTCTCCATTTAAAATTTCTCCTTCTCCTTCTCCTTCTCCTGCCATTGTAGATTCCTCAGATCTAATATAAAGTTATAACTGTAAATTTAATCGATCTTCCTCTAGTTCTTCTATCAATGAGATTTTGAAGAAAGGTTCTTCTTCTTCTTCCCTACTAGGAACTTCTAACTCTTTAGCTAGAATGTGTTCTCCTGTAGAGGTGAAAAAGGTTACTACTTATGTTGGAGATCTAGGATCTTCTTCCTCTAAGAATTCCTCAGTAAATCATGTAGGAGATCCTCCTAATTGGATTTCTAACCTTAAGACTTTAGAAATTATATGTCTAGTGAAGTATGTAATATGAGTTTTAGATGGTGGTGTAGCGATACGTGGTCTATATTGATTGAGTGGTGTTTTCGGAATTAAACTCCTGCCTCTAGCTATGAATCTACCCCTAGAATCTCTTTCTCTACGTATATCATTTTTTTTAGATGTAATAAATGAGGTTACCTAATTACACTTCCCCGAAAACAATGCCAAAATGTTTAGCCAAATGTCTTAAATTTCTTAACATAAATAATCAATCGAGGTTAGTAATCTGATGATGTGTGGTGCATAATATATGCTTAGTTAACCTTCTTCCTACTTAATTGTGTATTTTTTTGTGTTTGTTTTTGGGGGTTTTTTTTATTTATGTCCAAAGGTTAATTTTTAAGAAATGAGAAATATGAAATGAATGAATAGAATATAATGAAATTTAAATGTTAAAACTAAATTTGAAAGAAGTAAGAAAAGGAAATGTTCTTTAACTATTTTAATTTTCATAAAAATGAATCAAACTTTAAATGGTTAAAATCTGATAAAAAAACAAAGTATCTATTCTAATGACTTTGAACTTTTGGAAATTAACGCTAATTCTAATCCATCTTAATTTAGTCCACTCCATGGATTGAAATATGAATCTTATGACTAATAATTGAAATTACAATGATAATCTAAATGAAATCAGATTCAAAGGAAAAAAAAAACTATTGTATGACCAACTACTCAATCATTCAATATGGAAGTATGACAGAGTCATCCTCTTGACATGATTTACAAGACATTGATTACACTTTAGTTTACATATTTAATCTAAGAAATCATTTAAATAACATGTAAATGAAATCTCAATTACTGTATATTTTAAATACTCAAGCATTCAATATGGAAGTATGAGAGGGTCACCCTCTTGACATGATTTACAAGCATCTAACTATACACTTAATTGAGGACCTGATCTAGGAAAGAAATCTAAGGGCATGTAAAGGAAAACTCAATTACTGTATATTTTAAGTACCCAAGCATCCAATTTGGAATAATGACAAAGTCATCTTCTTAGAATGATTTACAAGCATCGAATTATACATCTAATTGGGGTTTTAATCTAAGAAAGCAGTGTAAAAGCATGTAAAGAAACTAAGACAACTGTATGCTCTAATGCCTCAAACATAATCCAATTTGGAAAATAGAAGAACCTACTTTCTTGAGATGTTCTAGGTAAGAAAAATATTATACAGTCATTCTAAAACTAATACTAAGAAATAATTCATAAATTTAATCTATGAAATGATAAACAATTTAATCTAAAGAACAACTACAAAACAATATAAATATAAATTATGAATTTACAAAATAGATCTAATGAAATTAAACTAAAAAAAATAATGAAAACCTCCTCCTGTGCAAGGGCCCTCTGCGACATAATAGGTTGAGATCCAAGTAGACTATACACACATTAAGAAGAAACTGGAATCATGATCATGGTCTTCATATTAAAAAAAGGTACAGAGTCTCAAAGCATACACAACAATTAGAAAAATTAAGATTGTCTTCGCTCTTCAAACAACTGGTATTTAAACAAAATTAAATGTAATTTTTAGTAGCTAATTCAACCTACAGATGGTGATTGCAACTGAAACATAGAAATAGATTCCAAGTGGTCAACTCTCAATCTGATATGTCAGAGAAAATCAGGGGTTCTTCCTTCTCCGATCCCGTCCTTTGACAGTAGTTTGACCATGATCATAGGCACCTTTTTTCTGTTGAATTCGACCAACTGGATAGGACGAGATCCATATGTGGATCATTTTGAAGATGCCCATGTGATTCGTTCCTTTATTCGCTCCTCGAAACCTATAAAATCATAAAATTATTTGCGGAAACAACAAATTAGGGTAATTTTCACATCTAAAATGGGCCTCCTAAGGAAATTATAAAATAATAGTGGAAATAATAAAATAATATTTGATTACATCATCAAATTTTAGAGGGAAAAAAGGAAAAACTATTTTTTCAACTTTTATTTTCAACATATCTCCCTATGGGTCTACTCAAACTTCAAGCGAAAACACTTGTTAGATTCATAATAATATTTCCCATCTAAGGAGTACCCATGTTGCATACTTTTTATGGACACTACTACATGAAAAATGAGAAATACATGAAAAAAATGATTGTAAACACATTTTTTCATGTATTTCTCATTTTTTGTGTAGCAGGGTCCATCAAAAGTGTGTAACATGGGTACTCCTTGGATACGGAATTAAATTTTGCATCCAACGAGTACTCCCACTCAAAATTTGAGAAAAAATTAAGAGAGATAAGTTGAAAATACAATTTGAAAAAGTAGTTTTATTATTTTATTAATTTTATTGATTTTTAAATTTTTACTCCAAAAATGCTGAATCACCCCCCATGGTTGACATCATCATCTTGAATCCTATTGGTTCTTATAATTTTTATTTTTTTTACATTTTTCTTTTGAGGCCCATTTTAGACCTCAAAATTCCCGTAATTATTAGCTGCAGAATAGGATGCTTTCCGTAGCTGAGTTACAAAAATCCATTCAAATAACAAGAACATTAAACTATAACATATAGATTATTCAAATTCATTCTCGAAGATAAAACACGTCATTTACCATTGATTAGATTTTATGGATTTATGAAAAGGTAAGGAAAAGTGATGAGAAAGGATGTGAGAGAAAGGACAATTCTGAGGTTCAACACATACATCTCCTTAGATGTATTTAGCTCAAAAATGTAAGAAAAAATTTATTATGAATCAAATCCTAGATAATCATCTTTTCTTTTATTTCTCCTTTTCTATACTTCGTCTTCGTGGCAGCAACTGCATTTGATGGAGGCTCTTCAATATTCCCCTGTACATATTCCATGACATCTTGGTCTTCTAGCACCGAATCTAAGGGCATATTCCATGCATGGTAATTAGACTTATTATTCAATTTATCATCAGCCTTGCAACCCTTGTAGGTTGAGGAGGCCATTTTCTATTCATAGGATGTCTTCCTTCAGAGATAGCTTCTAACACAAGCTAGGACTCTTGGACTTTGTCTTCACCTAAGCTCTGATACCATGTTAAATTTAGATAACCATGGTGTTATATGCTTGATGCACATTTACTTCAATCTTTTAGGCCCAACACAAGATAGAAATGACATAAACTTGATAGTAAAATTCTGATAGAACACAATATTAGATCAATAGAAAACAAGCCAAAAGATCATAATTACAATTCCTTTTTTCGATCAAAGATATGAGATATTATATCGTTACGGCGGTCAACAAGATGCTTCAACCAAAAAAGTCTTTCTTGATTAGCCAACACTCCCATTTCTCACACCCACAACCCTTAAAGCCAGCTCATCAGAATTCATTGTAATTCAAACTACGGACAGCGCAGAAAATTCAACACATGCAGCTTCAAAAAATTCGACACAACAAACTAGGGCCTCAGTCAAATAACCCAGAATTCCTTGATTTTAGTGCCTAGCTATATGACCTCCTAAAATTAGAATTTTTGCATAATATTTAGGTCAAATGACCAAGGGTTGACCATGGTCAACATTGGTCAACGCTACAACAGAAAATCCCTAAACATATCAGCGCAAAAAAAAAGAGCCCTAAACAGATCAACACAAAAAACAACCGCTTTGATCCACACGTGTGAAGGAGAAATGCCTGCAAAGGCTATCAAACCAATCAGATCACAATGACAAAATGTGTGATGAGATGATGAGAAAATGACCTCCAAGTCTCCCTAATTTATATTTAGGAATGAGGGTGTGTGACACATCTCTTAGGCGTGTGGGATAAGTCTAGCCGACCTTGCACATGTGGAAAATAAAATCAAAATCAATGTTCTGCTCAGCCGATAAACTTGATCATTAGATCAATCTTTCACCTCTACGAAAGGGGAATCCAAAAAAAATATGTTGATCGTCATATGAGCAGTGGAACATGAAGTTTGGACCTAATTAACCAAAATTAACATGAGTGGATGGTTTTTCATAGTTATTAGGGCACATTAGTAATCATTTGAATTTACAATTTCTCCTTTTATTTACTTCCCTTTTGCAATTAGTTATCATTAAAAATTCTTTCTGCAATTTAGAGTTACAATTTCCTTTTCTACAATTTAGAGTTATGTTTCCTTTTCTACAAATAGTGTTAATATTTCCTTTTGAAAGTAGTGTTAAAATTTAAATTTTGCAATTAGTATTATGATATCTTCTCTGCAATTTAGCATTAATGTTTCCTTTATGCAATTAGATATAGAATTTCAATTCTGGAAATATAATAAATTAAGATTTCAAGTTTCAGATTAATTTTCAATACAATTTGGAATTTGGTTTTGATGTAGCTTTAATGGAAAGAACATGTTCGTCACAACTCTTTTATATCATTTAGCATTCATCCATACTTAGATGAATTTCATCAAAATATATAGTTCCTTGCATATATGGTGCACATACACTTCATAAGTACATGAACCTTGGTTGACAATTAATGAGGTGATTTAAGGTCAATTAAATTACCCGACAATAATTTTCTCCAAATTAAATCATTGTGAATGCAAATTTTCTAACAATATTTAATGGAAGGAAATGTGAGTAAAAGGAAACTAGTCAACTACACATACTTTACGGTTTCGAGAAGAAAAAATTTCAACTAAGTGAACATTTTATTTAAGATGAAAACTCAAGTATTTTATTCATGGTTGAAATACTATAACATATGAATCAATGCACTTTGTCAATAATTTTTTTGTTCTTACACTGAAATCAACGCACAACATTAATCTAATTACCTTAAAATTAACGTACATTATATATCTAGTTACATCAAAGCAAAAATCAAAATCCACATTGAAATGAATGCATCTGGTGAAAATAATCAAATAGGCCTATAAATCAAAATCTACATTGAAATTAGTGAACGTAGTTAAAGTGATAAATTATGATTATAAATCAACATATACATTGAAATCAAAGCATCTCATCCAAGCAATCAAATAGGATTAAAAATGAACATCTACACTAAAATTAGTGCATCTAGATCAAGGAAACAAATAAGATTAAAACAAAAAAACTACACTGAAATAAATGCATCTACCATAATGATTTAGATAGGGTTAAGAGTCAACATTTCCACTAAAATAGATGGATCTATTTAGTCCCTCTCTCCTTTACTATCTCCCCCTTTCTTCATTCTCTTTATCTCTCTTTTATCTCTCCATATCACACCCCAAACATACTCTCTCTCTCTCTCTCTCTCCACCTTTACCTCTCTATGTTTTTCTTCTTCCATACCTGTCTATTCCCCTCTAACACCATTTAACATTCCCTCCCTATCTAGTTTTCTCTCTCAAATCCTCTCTCTCTTCCTTCATCTCTATATGTTTCCCTTCCACATCCCTTTGTCTTTTCCCCCCATCACTCTCTCTCTCTCTCTCTCTCTCCCCCCTCCGTCCCGCCAATGAACTTTGTCACTATATTCCACCCTATCGTCTTCCATCTTTGCCCCCTCCACATGTGTGTCTTCTTTCTTTCCCTCTCTCTTTTCCCCTTCTCTCCCTCTCTCTCTCCACTCCTTATATCTCTATTCCTATTCTCTCTCTTTCATTATCTTATTCTTCTCTCCTCTCTCCCTCACTCTATTCATCTCTCTTTTGTCACACACTCTCTCTTGTTCTTCCATCCCATATATACCCAAAGTTTATACCTACCCTAATATGTATATCTGTGTGTGTGTGTATGTGTGTGTGTTTACATTGAGATCAATGCACATTATTAATCTAATCACATTAAAATTAATATGTGTTATAAATCTAGTTATGTCAAATAAAAAATCAAATATACACTAAAACTAATGCATCTAATGCAAGCAATAAAATAGGACTATAAATTAACATCTACAATGAAATCAATGCATATAGTGTAAACAATTAAATAGCATTAGAAATCTGCATCTACACTAAAATTAATGAAACAAATCCAAGAAATCAAATAATATTAAAAGTAAACAACTACATTGAAATTAATTCATTGAGTAGAATCCATAAAATAGGATTAAGAATCAACATTTAAACTAAAATCAGTGTGCCTATTTCAGTGAAAAAAAATATTCATGGCTTTCCAAATCTGAGTTATTGTACAATCTCTCTCTCTCTCTCTCTCTCTCTCTCTCTCTCTCTCTCTCTCTCTCTCTCCATATATGTCTGTCTCTCTCTCCTTCTCTCTACCTCTCGCTCTCTCCCTCTCTCCATATCTATCTATCACTCTCTCCTTCCCTCTATGTATCTGTCTCTCTTTCTTCCCCTTCTCCCCCCTATGTCAATTAATCTCTCTCCATATTTCCTTTGTCACTGCACATCCATCTCTCCTCTCTCTCTTCCTTGCTCTCTCTTCCTTTCCCTTCCACTTCATTTGTCTCTCCCTCATCACACGCACACACTCTCTCATTATCTTCTCCTTTTCTCTCTTACCTCCTTCTATCTGCTCTCTCTCTTACTCTATTTATCTCTCTCTTGTCACTCCCTCTTTCTGCACCTCTATCTCTATGTGTCTTTATTCTTCCCTCCCATATATACTCAAATATTATATATATTATAATATATTAATATATATTATAATATGTCAAATTTAATATTATATTATAAGAGAATTATTAAATCCAATATAATATTGAATATAATGGTATTAATATTATAATATATATTAATATTAAATCTTTTTTATCCATAATAATTCAAATACCCAATTTAAAACATTATTGAAAATTTACAAATTCAACCTAAAATATATGGACCTAAGGACAAATTTCTACTCTCACAATTATCCATAATTACAATTATGGAACTAAGGCATGACATCATTGTAGATTAAAGGCTTAATATTGTTTAGATTTAATCTAATTTACAAGACATATTCATATAATTTATATATGGATTCAAAGTACGTTAATTGGAGTTGCATTGAATTTAAAGTTTTAGTTAACTCATCCCTCTGTCATAGACAAATTTTATATCAATATTCGAGGGGGAATTTTATTATAGCTACACGGCATGGTATATAGTGATCAATGTCAATTTTACTGACATTAGTTTAGTTTGACTTATTTCTATAGGATGAATTTAACCAATGTTTTAAATAATTTGAAAGTTTACAATTTTTTTTTTTTTTACTATTGCACATTTTAGTGGTTGATATACATTGAGGTCTTATTTTTTGCTAATTCACATAAACTGATAAAAAATTTATAATAAAATTAAAATGGAGAGTGTCAAGATCCATTAATGCTAGATTTGTAGCTAGCATTAATCCACAACATAAAATGTTGTCTACCCTTGCATAAAAAAAACTTTTGGTTTAAAACTTTAGGCTTATTTTCCTATCATCTAGATAATGGTGTAATGTAGCTTAATGTTAGCATGTAGTCCATTTATCAAGCTTCCCAACCAATAATTCTTATTTGAAGATCATTTCATATACTATACATGGTTTTGGTTGCAACATCTACATAGGTTTACTAGAATTTTGAGGTTAAGGCCTGAAGAATAACCTTACTGGCTCAACTCAGCCCTTTCCAAGAGAAATAAATATGGATGTCCACTATAAATTAAATTGTGAAGGCCAAAAATTCAATTGAAAAGGCCAAAACTTATAAAGTGCATTTCTCTATTATGGAACCGGTTGCATGTACTTCTTCTTCAGGTAACCAAAGCTTTATTGTGTCAAATACTGGTGCGTTAGGGCTTAGAATTGGGTTACGGTAGGTGAGTGTTGAACGAACCTGTCTAGAGAAGGGAGACCTAGTTCAATATATGATCTGAAAGGATTGTTTTACTTTGATGTGCTAAGTGTATTTTCAGCTATAAAACATGTATATATTTGTCTCCATTTTTTTGCTTAAGGATTGAGGAATTTAACCATGAAAACTAGATGAAATTACGATTTTTAAGAATGTAAATAAGCCTAAGTAACACTAAACAACAATGTATAATAGAGAAATAACATCACACATAAGATTTACACAATAGTTATGACGAAGCAGTTCACCCCTCTTGGGCTACATTTGTTGGTCCAGCTCCCAATGGCATGTCCCTTCTTTTCATTATGCTCAAAATTTCAAATACATTTGTTTACAAGCCTCCAATGGTTATTTTCTCTGCACCAATGGCTCCAGAATGCTCAAATTAGTCTAGTTAGAATCTTTTTTCACCAATTTGGTTGAAAATTGACCTTGTTATATTTTTTTCCCAATATCCCCTAGAAATCATCCAGTAAATGTGGAGACTGCACTTATCCATAGCTAAAACTTGCCAAGCTCTGCAATTTTAGGGTAGTGCTAAACTTCATGTTGAACTCTTAGTCGTAGCATTGAAGTTTTTGGTTAGAGGCAAGGGTGGCCGCATGTTGCCCCCCCTTAAACCCCATGGTATTCTTTAACTTAGCGTTAAAAACTTCGAGTAGAACTTGGTGTAGTGTTAGTTTCCACTACCCATTAACCATTCCGTCGGAGCAACATGCATGTGTTAAGGATTATGGTGTTAAATATTGTGGGTCTAAATTGAAACATTCAGCATAATCGCTGGAACAAAACTCGCCATGTGATATGGTTAAATATGAAGTGTTTACAGTTGGTGTCAAAGTTTCATTTTTTGTAGCAGTTTAATTGTAGTGACATGTGGCCACACCACGGGGCCGCTTGTGGGTTGGGACTGTCGGTTGTTACCCCCCAAATTCTATGGTTTGAAATGTTAAATAATGCTGACAACCTATATATAATAAGAAACAAGTTGTAGTGGAGTTGGTCGATGTCTTGCAGCCGCGCCAGAGGTAATGGGGTCCAACCCCCTGGACTCCAACCATAATTTTACAACATAGTACAGGGGACATGTGGTAGCCTCCAGGTTGGCCACATGTCACCCATTCATTGGTCTTAAGAAAAACTCGTACAACCCTTCGAAAAACAAGAATATTCCATGTGGAGACACCTTATAGGCTTAGAGAAACAGAATATTATGAGAGCATTCCCCTTTTTACTGACTATAGCTGCATGTTGAATGGGCATCCCAGTCACCCGTGTCACAAAAAAATAGTTGTTTGGAAAATCGAGCAGAATGCAATATCTCTCTCATACGACATCGATTTTTCGAACCATTCCCAGCGCCGAAATCAGAACGACTAGATCTACCTGATCGCTCAGGTTTCGTATAGTTTCGAGCACTTTAAATTTTGAGATAAATTCATGAACCCCTGATAACACCTTCCCATTTGGAATCTTTTAGACCCCAAAATACTTTGATTACATGTTTAGTAGATGAGAGTACAACTCCCTCACCTTTCCAACTTCCATCTACTTTTCCTTGCTTGGCTTACTTCCTTTAAGCCCAACTCAAAGGTAGTCAACACTTCCCCTCTTAGATTTTCTTCTCCTCCTATCAAGGATATTATCCTCCTAGAGCTCATCTAGAATTTATGTCATTAAATCTTCAATAGAAGGCAACTGAACATCACTCCCTTGATCATCAATAAAAGGTGGCTCATGCAAACGTAGATTTTCAATAGGCAAAATTTTAAGGATGGATATCTATTTGAAGGTTTAGAAACCTTAGCGAATCTTGTCAATCTATAATAGAAAATTTGTAAAATGTTTTATGATATTTTGGTAAAAGTATGTAAAATTATCATTATATTATATTAGTATATATAATGTTTTGGCGATTTTTAGGGTAAAATAATTTCATACTATAAAACTTAGGCAAATTATTTTTAGAAAACAATGTAAATGGGCGAATATTGTTTTCAGAAAAAGTATAGAAAATTAGCCCATCTACGAATATTAGCCCCTAAAATTTTCCATGATTTTCAATATCAACAACTGAATACATTTGCATATATGAAGGAAAGTCAAGTTGAAATACATTTTTGCCAAGTTGCTTGATGATGTTGAACGGACCATAGCCAATGGGCTTGAAATGTTTACCTTCGCCTTGCATCATTTCTTTGCTTATGTGCAACCATACCTCATATCCTTCTTGAAACTTGTGATCAACACTATGTTTTTCATGCCTCTCCTTGTATTTTATTTGAATCTTCTCAAGATTTTCTTGAACTTGTTGATGAATAATCTGAATTTTCTCAATGAGATTTTTAGCCTTGTCAATATCACTATGCCCGTCAATTCCAACATCCTTCTCAAAGATGAATTCTAATGGAAATTTGGGAAACTACCCAAAGAATGCTTCAAAAGGTGAACTATTTGTAGAAGAGTGCTTTTCCTGGTTGAAAGTGTGATGAATGTAATTTAGTTTTTCATCCCACAACTTGGGATGTTTGATGAAATATCCTTTCAATAGATACACAACAGTTTTGTTCACCACCTTAGTTTGGCCATCAGTTTGCAGATGAAAAGAAACACTCTTTTTCAACTTTGTGTCCATCATCTTTCAAAGATTGGACCAAAAATTTCCAATGAACCTGGAATCACTGTCACGGAAAATAGAAGTTGGCAATCCATAATGAACCCCTACATGTTGTAAATAAATTTCAACAGTTATGGTTTTCTTACATGGAATAATTGTACACATTTTACTTAATCTATCCACATCTACATAAAGATAATCATGTTATTTTCTTGACATAGGTAGGCCTCCAAAAAATTCCATTGAGACAATCTCTCATAGCCTTTATGGTAATGGTAGTGGCGTGTACAACGCAAGCTTCCTATTGCTAGGCTGGCTTGTTGCACACATATAACAACCTCTTATAAAATGTGACACACTATCTATCATGTGAGGCCAATAGCAATACTTGTGTAGATGCGCCAGTATTTTTCTTACCTGAAATTGTCCAACAGTAAGAGACGAATGGGCCTCTCTCATGACACTAAGCCTCTCTCCTTTTGGTATACACGACTTTCCCAAATGAAATAGAAAATTGTTAGACATGTGATAATTATTTTCCTCAACTTGATTCTCTTCACTCAAACTAGCATACTCATCTTGAAAATCAACATCATGTGCATATTTTTCTATATAACTCTCATGTAAAATAGATTCATTTTTAAGTAAAGTAGAAGCGCTTATGATTGGTCTTGAAAGAATATCAACAAATTTATTGAAAATTACTTTCTTGTACCTTATAGCCAACTAAGATTTTTGAATAAATCCCATCCACCTGAAATTTCATGATTGCTGCAATTCTGTTTGCGACTGCAAGTACTTTAATGGTTGGTGATTGACATGTTTAATTGTCTCTTTACCCATCAAGGAGTATTTCCACTCCTTGATGATTTGTACCAATGCATACAAATATTTTTCATATGTAGGATAATAAGTTACAACACCATTGAATGTTTTAGAATGAAAAATGATAGGCTTACCATGCTGCAAAAGTACTACGCCCATGGCATGATCACTAGCATCGATTGTATCTCGAATGGCTATCTGAAATTCGGTAATGCAAGAACTGGAGATGAACTGATCTTCTCTTTTAAAGCTTTGAATGCTTGATGTTGTTTTCCTCTCCATTGGAAGCCTTTCTTCACACTTGTCATTTCATGAATAGGAGTTGCTATGGCAAAAATGTTAGCAATAAACTTTCTCCAATACTGAGCTACGCCTAAGAAACTTCTTACATCGGTTACTATTTTGGGAGTGGGCCAATTCCCAATGGCTTACACTTTAGAAGGATCAATTCCCAACTCACCTCCTCCTACAATGTGTCCCAAATAAACTAGAGAATTCTTTCTGAACTCACACTTTGACATCTTAAGAAATAATTTATCTTTCTTCAAAAAATCAAGCACCCTTTTCACGTGCAATACATGTACTTGTCTTGCTTTTTCTGAAAATTGGTATATCATATAAATCGACAATTACAAAATCATCAAGAAATGGATTAAAAACATTATCCATAACACGCGTGTAAGTTTTTGATGCATTACAAAAACCAAATGGCATAACCAACCACTCAAAGAGTCCTTGTTTGGTTTTGAATGCAGTCTTCCATATATCATTTTCTGCAATTCTTACTAGATGATATCCATTTCATAAATCTAACTTAGTGAATTTTTTTTTTCTTTTAGCTGATCAAGCAAATAATCTACCCTTGGTAGTGGGTATTGATTCATTATCGTTATCTCATTCAAAGCTCTAAACTCTACACACATTCGTCGAGTCCCATCTTTCCTCGGAATCAAGACTATGGATGAACCACATGGTGAAGTGCTTGGACTTATGAGTCCCTTGTCCAACATGTTCTTGATTTTCCTCTTTATTTCAGCATTCTCCATTATGGAAATGTGATACATGCCAATGTTTGGAAGAGGAAAATATTGTTGCAACTGAATCTCATGTTGAATCTCCCTTTTTGGAGGCAATCCTATTGGCTCCTGAAACATCTCATGATGTGCATCAACTACATCATATAAATGTGATTTCAACGTAGGATCAAAATCCTCAAATGATTCATGATTAACATCATCTTTAGGCTTAATCAGTATAAGAAAAAAATTATTCCTTGAATTCACCAGACTTTACACCTGTCCAACATTTACCATTGCAATATATGTCTTCTTGGGATGTGCTCTAACAATATACTCCTTGCCATATTTGAATAAATGGTATTTGTTCTCATGGAGATGGAAGATTTCTTTCCTATCACACAAGTAAGGACTTCCCAACACAATACCTATAATATCAGGCAGAACCACATCTAATTCAATTGTGTCAACAAAATGTGCAGTTATTGCAAACCGAAATATGCACTTCTTTGAAACCTGTAAATTTGCATCCTTACAAATCCACCCAAGTGGATATGGTTTTGGACATGGAATGGTCTCAAGATTAAGTTTCTTGACCAAGTCTTCAAAGATTAATTTTTCTTCTGACCCTCTTTCAAACAATGTGTCAATCTTGGTATGTTTTGATATGACCCTCACATGAAACAATTCAATTCTCTCTTATTCATTTGAAGCTTCTATGTGACAGTTTGATGTACTAGTACCATGTTTATTTCTAGTTTCTTTTCCCTTCATATTCTTCAATCCCATGGCTGTAATTTTAGATTCATCACATGAACCCTCTCCTAAATCATGTTGAGTTGTAGTTGTAGTTTTCTACTTCCCTTTGTTTTTCTGATGTTTGTGCCTCTTTTAAGGATGTAATTTCCAATAATTTTTCCCATCATGGCATTCTCTTAAACAATATTTACAGACCACTTTTTCTCCCTCTTTCTTGACAGATGCATTCTTTTTTCCCTTACCTTTTGATTTCTTCTCTTTTTTTTCCCCTTAAAAAGTTTCCTCCTACCCTCATCAGTATTTTTTTTCCGTCTAACTTATAGATGTGTGGCTTGTACACAAACTTCTTCTAGAATTGTAGGGTTAAACATGAGAATAGTATGTCTTAGGCAGCTATGTAAGCCTCCTATGTACTTTAGAAAAGTATCTTGGCTCTGCAAATGTACGTCTAATAAGAGATCTCTTCTCCTAAATTCTAGGGAGTATTATTGCACACTTCGTCCTTTCAATTGTCTAAAATTTTGCGAGTTCACTATGCCTTTTTGCATAAGAGCTAATGGATAAAATTGTTGCTTTATTGCAGTAATGAAATTATTCCATGATAGGATAATCTTACCATGCTTATTGATCTCCTCCTTTGTCTTGGCTTCCCACCAAACAAGTGTTGCACATTCCATTCTCAGTGAAGCTAGTTGGATTCTGGTATCATCATCATGAAGGTTCTGAACTCTCAAATAGACCTCCAATTTCCTAATCCAACTATTAAGCTTTTCTGCATTGAATTCACCATTAAACATTGGCAATTAAAACTTAACATCAATTTTTAGATAAGGACTTTTACCATTGTTATTTGACTTATGTGGTTGATGTACTAAAGATGAAGTATAGGATGATGATGATGAGGGTGGGGATTGTGACTTTCCACTGCCTTCATTTCCTCCATTGCCCTTCTTTGATTTATCTTCATCATTATGACCTCTTGATGATCCCTATCCTTCCTTGTGAAGTTTTGATCCTTCTCCTTCTAGTCTCTTATTCCTTTCTTGATAAAGGACTCTCTCCATCTCAGTCATGTCAAGGAATGCTTTCCCAAACACTCTTTCTTCTTCTTTGGGATCCACCTCTTCATGGATTTCTTCTTCCTCTAGAGGCATGCTTGATGTTACATTTGCTTCTTTTGGACGTCAACTAGGTGGTGGAGAATGTGGAAATCTTTCCCTCCTTTGTTGTGGCTCACTTTGAGACCCTCATTCTTCCACCAATTTTCCTTCTCCTTTCTTAAGCTTGAGCCTAGCACGCATGTGAACACTTGCAAACAGTTAAACAAATATTTTCACACAACAACACTAGAGAATTAACTCTAGCTCTGATACCAACCTGATCTGAAAGGACTATATTAGTTTGTTGTACTAAGTGTATTTTCAATTATAAAACATGTACATATTTGTCTCCATTTTTTTACATAAGGATTGACAAATTTAACCATTAAACATATATTAAATTATGAGTTTTAAGCATGTAAATAAGCCTAAATAACATTGAACAACAGTGTATAACAAAGAAATAACATCACACATAAGATTTACATAGCAGGCATGATGAAGCACCATGGAGAGGAGGCTCTACCGACCAACGAGGATGTTTATCATGTGCAAGGTCAGGTGATGATAAACACGGTCGGATATGAGGACCCTATGGTTGATTTCTTATGGAGAAATGATATGAGGATATGCATAGTTTACTCGGACTCTATCATGCTCGGGGTAGAATGATGCTTTCTCTAGAATTTTCAGTAGATGGGGTTGTGGATGGTTTGCGAGCTTTTCCTGCAAAATCAACTACCTCAAATGAAAGCATCTTCTTTAGCAAATATTATTGAAAATCATGAGCTTTAAAAAAGAAGATGAGAGAGGGCATACCTACTGACACTGAAAAAATAATTTTTGGGGAGTGTGATTATGTGGCATTGCCTCTATTTGTTATCGAGTGTTGATCATGGTGTGGCTTATGGTTTGGAGAAAGATCCTTATAATCTCTCGTTATGGTCCTCCAAAGATTTTAAAAAGGGCGATATATGGGTGAATATGGCCCTAATTCAATTCATTTTTACTTGTTGATTTCTTGAGAGGTCAGAGGCTTCTGCATATCAATTCTTGTCGTTGCGGTCAGCTTGAGAACCAAGGATTAGCGATATCATGCCCAAGTAACCTCCATGATGTCTTACAGTTTTAATTTTCTCAGTTTGATGGTGTCGGGGTCCATACAGACTTGGTTTGTACGGATTCTGGGTGATTTTTCCCTAGATTATGCAGGTAATCCGGGCAAAAGCACACCCTCTGTCCACATTTTCAGGGGATAAGAGTGCTTAAAGCACTCTTTTACCCTTCTTTGGCATGCCTTAAGCACGTCTGTGGAAAATGCAGGAACACCCTAAGCATGCCTATCTGAGGGATAGGCACACAAAAGGCCGATGCAAGAATTTTTTTAGATTTTTCCTATTTTTCGATGTTTTCTCTGTTACTAATAAGTACTTGTTTGGATGAAAGGTTATTGTGGAGGGAGTGTGATTAGAAGGAGCTCTGTATTGCATTGGCTTTTGATGATGGGCTATGCCATCATCTGGCATAATGGGGGCTCCTGAATTTTGTAGAGAATGAGCTTCTTAGGTCGCAGGACTGGCTGCTACGTTACTTGATCTTTCATTGGCGCAGGAGGTGCAACATGTTTGTATTGCATGGGAAAAACCTGGTCATACGTCCCAAGACGGATGTGTATTTTGTGACTGGGTTACTGCCTTATGGTGAGGCATTGATTATCCACTCCCTTCTGGGAGAGTGGACTTCGAGAGGTTCCGAAGACGTCACTGTGGTGGGGTGCACATTATGGAGGGGTGTATCGGTATTACTTCAGTGAGATATTTGGTAGAGCAGTGTGCTCTGGCAGTGATTGTGCAACTTTCAAGTTTTTCAGCTCCACATCAGACATCAAGCCCTCAATTTGGAGTATTGCGTCAGTCGAGGTCCATGCATTTCTGTGACTGTGTCTATTTCTGTTATGACAGGATGATGCCGCAACTCAAAAAGGTCCATAGTGGATCGAAGTTGTTTACGTACACTAGCATTTTGTGCAGCATTATGTATGAAACGGTAGTGCTACCAAGGCTAATGGTGGCGGTGCTTCCTGGGGGGCCACGGAAGCCTCGTATGAGGAGGTGGTCTCTAGTGATGGCATGAGGTAGTGGGGGCATGGTGGGGCATTACTGGAATGCCACAACAGAGGCCTGGTTTTAGGTGAACCTACAGATGTTCTTTCCATTCCCATATGTACGGACGGACTTCTAGGGGGATTTGGATATGTTTCTTCCTCCTGGTTACTCTTTGGGGTGAATAGGTACATTTTGTATGTTTTCTGCATTTATTTCACTATATATTTTCTTATGTGTTTTGCTGGTGTCACTGAAATAGTTTCGGTTACTCTTGCAGATGTTAGCGAGGTGGTCACCCGAGGGCTCGATTGGTCAACCACAGTCTTCTACAGAGGCATAGGGGCGGTATCATGGGGAATTTGCTAGAGGACCTAGTGGCAGTGTTGGCCCTTTAGGAGAGGGTAGCAGCTTGGCCACTACTACGGTTGTGCCCGAGCAGGCTCATGCCGATGCAGCAGCGTCACGTGCAGATACGGCGAAGGCTCATATTGTGGAACTGACTGCTCGGGTGTCATTTCTAGAGGATGCCTCGGGTTGAGTGGACCGCTTGACCTAGGGGATTTTTGCTCGAGGTTCTATGGATGATCTCGAGGAGGTCTAGCTGGAGACTTTGATGGCCAGCGAGAGGGACTATCAACCTGTTTTACGTCGGGTGGCAGTCTCAGTTGTGACGACAGATCCACTAGTGATACTGGGAGTGGTTGTGGGTCCAAGTTCCCCTCTTGAGGGGGCACCACCGTAGAGTATACTTTTACTCAGGGAAAGCACCCATTATGAGAATTCTTCCCCTATTTTTAACTACCTTTTGTATCTTTGGTTTGGCTATTGGGTCAGCGACACTATTTTTGTACTCAGACATATACATCTTAATATATATATATATATATATATATATATATATATATATATATATGAGAGAGAGATATTTTTTGCAGCTCTGCATGATGTGTTAGCTGTTTTGGTTTGTGAATGATGCCATGTTGATGGATATCTATATTTTTGGTTTTTATGTATGATGGTTTATTCAAGATGCATTCCAGTCTAGGATATTCTTGGTTATGCAATTAGGTACTTCATTTTGACTTCTTGGTACATGTGTGAATGTACTATAGTCAAATTGTTCGCTTAATCTTTTTGCATGCAGATACTTTGTGAATAGATGTGTATCTCTTGTCTCAAATGTTTGGTTTAATTGCGACACTACTAACTATGAATCGAGGTAGACATGCATATGGCATATGCCCTGATGGAGGGCGTCATACATAAGTCCGATGACGGCGTCATATTCTGCCTGATTGTTTGTTATTGAATAGATGCACACACCATTTGAGCAAAGTGGTGATCAGTCAGGGTGGTATATGACCCAAGCAGTTGCAGCTAAAATTTGAGACCATATTGATGCTCCATCAGCAAATATGAAATAAGCTTCAGGTTGGTGATCCATGGCGGCACTTTGAGCATGTTTAATAAATTTTTTTTTTTTTAAATTCAGTGGTTAGGGTTATGTATGTTAACTCTAGGGAAGGGTCATTTTGGCCCTTATGGGTATAATTTCTTGAGGTAAAGGACGTTGACGAGATTTCTAAGGCATGTCCCGTCTAGTTCTGTTGAGATATATGCCCCCTATTAGAGGAAATTCTTGATGATGTAGGGTCCTTTCAACAAGGTTTCGAACTTTCCTAGCCCTAGGGCTTCTTTTGCGACATCATAGTGAAGGACTAGTTCTCCCTTGGTGAAAGAGCGAGGATTGATGTGGCGGTCGAATGATGCTTTTACCCGTTTCTTTTGGGCCTTGTTGTGTTGTAGTGACTATCTTCGGCTTTCGTCGACGAGCTCTAGTTGTGTTAGGCGTTGTTATAAAGGCTGGGTATCATCAAGGAGTTTGATGGTGGCATGCAAATTTGGGATCCTATGGAAATTAATGCAAAATCGCAAGGTACCTTGATCTTTTGTGACATGAATAAGGTGGAAATATTGGGATGTGGGGGTGGCTCCAATCCTATTTCCATTATGCAATGATACATATCGTATATGGTAAATTGTGTCATCGACGTTCGGTGTGGGGAGAATCTCTGTGATGGGGTTTTGCGTGAGCGCAAGGTTTGGTTCCCCGCTAAGATGGTCAATTTCTTGTGGGTGGAAATTGTGCCTACTGCAGAGGTGCCTGAATGTTTTGAATAGCGGGCAAACCACTGGTGTGTGATTTTGGCCAGCGTAGATAGTGCATGGTATCACCATGCCAATGGATTAGATTGTATGGGAATCAACACTACTTGATGTTCCTGATGTGAACGCTTGGAAAGGATTTTTCATAGAAGAGGTTGTATTCTACTTCCATTTCCGTATTGTTGGAATGGGTGTGTTTAACTGTTTGAGGGAGTGTGGGTTCAACACTACTCGTGTCGCTCTTAGCTTGGCGAGATGCACACATTTAGTCATATAGTTAGAGTGTGAACAAATCTGGCAATAGGTACATGTGATCTTCTCTTGGTTAAAGAGAATTTTTTGAGGGAGAGAAGAGACTATGTGAAAATTGTTTGCAAGGGGCTTCAATTCTCTGCACTGATTGACTCGGTGGTCATTGAGTTTGCATAGTCCGCATGTTATCCTAGGCCTGGCATGGGTCATGCTAGGTTGTGCATTGTCTTAGTTCACCCGTTACGCCCATGCAGGGGTGGACTCGTTGACCCAAAGGTGGTGTAACTTTTATACCACTTACAGAGGTTTTCCTCTCTCTTCTCTATGGTATGAATCATATCGATGGTAGGGCGAAGTTTCGAGGCATAAGTTCAATGTCGCTCATAATGATTTCCTTGACATATTAGGCATAATAACCTAGATATGGGGGTCCTGTCGTGCTCATTTTGTGCCCTAGCGGGGAACCAGCATCGTAATGTTGTTAATTCAGGGAAAGTGGCAACCGCGTTATTGGGCATTTTTCACAACGTGCATGTTGGTTTTCTCTATAGAGATCGGTTGAGGGTAACTAGGGGTTCCCTGATTGGTCGCTTTTCAGTTGACAAGAATAGGATGGATCTGCTCATCACATCTTCTTGGGTTGTGAAGCTGTCCATGGATTCTGCATCCATATCATCTTCTTGGGAGAGGGGGACTATGGCTGAGCGTAAACTAGCAAGGGCTAACTGAAATCGGGGGATATAATGACAATTCTCCAGCAAGTGATTTTCGGCACATAACAGACATGTGAATTGTGTTTCCTACAATCCAACATAATAAACCCGTTCTATAAGATACCATCTATGGATGAGTTCCTGGGCTGCGCATTGTTCGAGGAAGTGACAACGTTTGTAGCACAGTGTACAGCATATAATAGGCGAGGGCATGACTAGGGGTCTTTCTGGTGCCCTTCGTTCTTCATGTAGGTACAGGATGGTACGGGGTTCATTTCCGAATGCCTGGGTAGAGGGATCCTCTTGATAAGATCACTCAATGGCATGCAAGGCATCCCTATATCATGGGATCTCTAGGAAATGATGGGTATAGTGCCCGTAGCTGCTGTAAAGAGCGCATGTGTGATTGGTACGCAAAGCTTTTCCTTTACCTTTGGTGGTAGGTTCCTTTTTACGGGAATGCGACGTCGCAATGTATGTCTCAGAGTCGAGGAGTGGTTTTAGTTCATCTAGCTCCGGACAGATATGGGTAAGGTGTCCTATTACGTCGCATATGGTGCAAACTCGTGATTCCCATTGTAAGGCGGGAGTCTCCATATACTTTACTCTTTTCTGGTTTTTCTTGGACGTAACCACCAGTTTTGGAATGGAAATTTCCTTTGTAGGGCTGCTTGACCTTTTCTTGGATGGGTGGGGGCTCCTCGGGACTAAGGGGCTTCAACCCTGTGGCATGGACAAGAGTGGCTCTTGTTCCTACGGGGGGGATGAGGTACCAAACTGGTACTGCCAATGATATGTTTGGTAATACCAGTGTTGCCAAAATCTGCTGGGAGATGAAACCAGCTGGGGTGTAGAGGAAAGGGGTTTGGGAGGCAGGGTAGGAAAGAGAGGCTACTGTGGCCGATGACTCAGTGGAATTACTGCTTCTGTCTATGTCCTGACTATCTTTGGTGCTTGATGTGGAAATCATGCATACCGAAGCCCCTATGACATCAGGTGATGACTCAGGGATAATGGGAGGATCTCCTACAAATGACCCTAGAGCGGACAACGGTTTGAACTGGCCAGGTCCATATTCTTGGTACCGCGAGAGAGCATCCGAGGATGTATCTACATAGAGTAGAATTACATCGGTGTTTGTTAGGGGTCATTTCTTGCTATGTGTGAATTGGTCTACAGTAATGATGCGATCCTTGTGGGGGAACATCATAATGCAGAAAGAAAAGGAGGCTATGATGGACATGGCATACATGTAACGCTGCCCAAGGAGTATATTGCAGTCCAAGTGAACATCCAAGACTTCAATGTCTATGTTGACCGTCTTTCTGGCTATGCAGAACAAGAGTTTTTGGTAGAGGCCGATGGGTGTCGAAGGAATACCATCGTATGCTTTAAGCATGATGACTGAGGGTTTTAGTTCGGGAGACCATAACTTGTGCCAAACATTTTTGGGCATCATGCACGTGGATGCACCGTCGTCAATGAAACATCAGTGAATGGTGATATTCTGGACCGACACTAGTATATGGAAGGCGATCATGGAAGGAATCCTGAGGGTGGCTTTCTCTAAGTCAAAAGCCATTAGGCGTGTATCGGTAGGGTCGATAATGCCTAACACAGAAAGTAGAGTTTTCCGTTGTTTTTGGAATGACTGCAATACCTCCAAAGTTGACATAGCAGCAGGAGATTGTGCTAAATCTTCCACGATGCTATAATTATGGGCCACTTTGGAGTAGTTTCCTTCTTTCCTATTGGGTCCCTTTTCCATTTTTGGCAATGGTTCGATAGGAATCTTTGAAATTGTCAAAGGTGCAGTCGGTGAACTAGAACTTGCCCCTGACAAATTGGTGTCTGGTGGGGTGTCGTAATTGCGATTCCTTGTTTGAAAAAACATCTCTTTGCCATTCATGTAGATTTCACGGCTGCTTTTCCTGGGGTCGTCTGTATTTTTCTGCTGAGTGCTTACTATCCCTTGATGGGGGAAAGGTTCCTGCATCATAGCTGATTGATGGGAAGATCCTCCTTGTCCTCGGTTACTCTGTAGCTTCTTCAGCTCAGAGAGATCGGGATAGTGGTGAGTATAGTGGCCGTACTCACCAAATTTTGAACAAGAATGGTTTGTTGGAATAGGTGGCGTTTTTCTTTGTCATTGGGCATTACTTAGCTCCTGGCTCTGATTTTCATTGGAGTGGCCTCCAATCTAGGATTGCGGTGGGCATTGCTGGTTTTTGCCCCCCTTTTTAGGGCTCCCTTTTGGCTTGTTTTTTTCTTTTTTATTCACCATGTTAGGAGGGTAGTTCTCTTGGTTATATTTTTGTGGTTGGTTTTGGGATGGCTGCACAAATTTCACCTATGCATTGGTTTACATAGGTGGGTCTTGTACTAGAGACTGAGTATAACGGGGTCCCTAGTTTGCACCTAGTTGTTGGAGGGGAGCTCTTTTGTCAGTGTTCCTTTCTGTGTATTGGGTCCCCTAAGCTGGAGGATAAGGTCCTCGCTGGTGATATGTTGGTGCCCTATTGGTTAAATTTTGATGAGGCATGTGATGACTTTGGAAACCGGGTTGAGGTATGTTCTGGGTAGAACTGTACGTGTAACCAGGGTTTTGACTGCTCCTGCCTAGGTAACCTTGGGTCAATGACACAATTAGCCTGTCCATGGAGTTTGACACGCTTGGAAATTCTTGATAAGTTTTCAGGCATGGGGCGTTAGGCAGGATGTTGTAAATGTATCCTGACTGCATATAAATCAGCTCAAGATGATGGGCTTTGCTGATGGCGTCCTCTTTCGATATGGGCCTTGGCTATGCCACATCCCTTGAAATATCTACCGTGAGATTTTTCAGGAACAAATATAAAAGGACCCAGTCGTTGATTTTTGCTTTACATAAACTTCGATGTCGCCTCCATTCGTGGAGATGGTATGAGATATGGACAGTGGGGGTTTGTGTGAAATGTGTCAGTAATTCCATTCCAGAATCATATTGAATGGGTAACTGAAAATATGTTAGGAACACGGTGGCGAGGCCGCCAAAGGTTCCATGTGAAGCTGAGGGTTGCTCCACATACCATTTTGCAGCTACTCCTGTTAGAGTGCATTAAAATAGTCTCAATCGAATAGTGTCATCAATGATACTGTTCGATGAGCACCACAGGTGAAAGGTCATGACATGATTACCTGGATCTTTTGATTTCTTTCCTTCAAACCTCGGAATATCTGAAGGGAGCTTTGTGGGCATGGGAGGCCATGTAGTGTTTTGTGTGATGGGGTAACTCGTCAGCTTGGTGAAATCTAGCAGATTCAAAAAAAGCTAAGAAAGGTGACTAGGAGGTTGATGCCATTGTAATGTGTGAAAACACAAACTTCTGGTTAGGAACAGGGTTAGTTTGCGACATACCCTGATGTGTACTCTGTTGTCTTCCCAAATGGGACGCACTACTCTACCCCGTAGGTGTTGTGGGGGGAGTGGTGTGTGGTGTGGTGTTGGGAGACTGACTAGGGTTTCCAACTATGGATGCCCCAATAAAGGATGAACCAATAATGGTGGCGGTGTTCCATATTTGACGCATAAACGACAAAATACTTGGAACCCCTCCTCGTAATGGTGGGAGGTCCAAAAGATGCATAGATTGATAAGGTCCTGTCGGGTATGTTTTGGTGTCAAATAGGTTAGGTTTTGGAAAAATTTGAGAGGATATATTCTACGATCAAAGAAAAATTATGATCACATACATAAAACAAAGTGAAAATAAAAATAATTTTTTTCTTTAAATTAATTCTATCTGATCAAGAAATCAAAAAAGTGGTTTTTGTTTGTTTGCGTATGATACTCAAAATGCTAGAAGACCTATTCATCCTCACACACTCAAATGTAATTGGGCCCTGAGAATATATCTTGCGAGTGTTGGCACAACATCTTATAAGATCTGGCGACGCCCCCCAGCCAACTAAAGAAAATCCACCAAGGTAAGGATAGAGGGTCTTGCGCTTAGCTACATCGTCACCTATAGGCAAGGATGCACTATTTTTGGTCACTAAGTACCACCATCCCACATAAGAATTTGAATCTTGGGATTCTTGGTAAGTTAGCTAACATTACCAAGTATAAGTTGGGTCAGGTAGCCCCAACTGATACCGCACACACTGTGCCTAAGCCTAACCCCCTCTGAAATGGGTCTTTGTTGTGCTTGGGTTTTCTTTTCCATGGGATGATATTTGGATTTGAAGCTCCCTAAACATTCAAATTCTATGCTTGAATATGAATAACGATCAAGGTGGCTTATTGGATTCCTACCCCCTTGATCCTAACCTAAACTATAAATTATTTTCTACCCCATGTGGGGAGAATTTAGTGAGTTTGGTTAAGTTAGTTTTAGGCGTCTTTTCTTTGATTAGTGGGTGTATGTGTGTGAGCGAAAATTGGAAAAGCACATATTTTGGACGTGTGGATATGTGATGATCCTTTTCAATATCCCCTATTAAAATATGTTGTATTGTTCCTTGCTCAAAAGAAAGACATGTGTGGATATGGGTTTCTTTCTATTTCTCCTAGTTAATCTATGTGATTAAATATAGGGAGATGGTGAGTTGTGAATACGGAGAGTTCATATGCTTACCTAGGATCACCGGAGGGTGCAAAGGTAGCATAGATTACTTGCACTTCTATCAACAATTCAATCCTAGTCTTGGAAATCCTAGTTCAAAAATTGAACTAAACTAATAACTTTTACACTAGAAAAAAGAAACTAGCTACGCATGTGTGGTCCTGGGCCGCTTAATTTGGCTAGTTATCTAGGTGTGTTGGTACCAAAATTTGGAAAAAATAATTTCTATTCGGAATGCAAGTTATTTCCCCCCTACTTAAACTATGTGTGAACTTTGCAAAAATCAACTTGAAATAAAACTAACACTAAGCCTACAAAAAGAAGCTAAGAGTGAGCTTTAGAAAGCTCCACGGTACCACAACCGGTGTTGGGAGGTGTATTAGGGGCTTCCAAGCACTTTACAAGTAGGAAAAGATATAAATATGGGAGAGCTTTCTCTTTCTGTCTTTTTCACGCAAGAGGCTGAAATAGGTGTGATGTATACACACAGGTTAGCTCCGAACGTGTGTCCTAGGCACGTTGGTTGGTAGAAAAAGCGTGAAAATTCTAGCAAAATTAATTTTTTGGAGCTATTCTCCTTCATTCTGTCACTTGGGATGACCTAGGGACTGTAAGAGAAATCAGGGGAAATTCAGCTCCACTCCACAACATAGACAAAGGTCTCTGCAAAAAAAGGCACAACCACATAAACTTGGTAATAGACGTTAGTGGAGTCACCATTCCCGTTTGAGTGTTTTTGGTGCACATATGTACGAAATCACACCAGCTTAAGGGGTGTGGTTTCCCCACTTACGTTATTGGTAACATGCAGAAAAATAAGTGGAGTCAAGCAAGTTAGTGGAACAAGCTAGAATCATAAACCTACTCGATAGAGAAATAGCATGCGTATATAAACTAAAACTAAACTAAAACTAAAATAAATGAACAAAAACTCTTAATAGACTCAAACAATTGCAATAATCCAAAAGGTGGCTCTTCGGCCCCTCTTATTGACTACTAGTAGGAAATGAGGATGAAAATTTAACCCTATTACCAAAGGGCCCCTATAACATGGGTTCTAATTCCTGATGCAAGGATGTTTTTACTCCCAAGCTTACCCCAGTGCAAAGTCTCCCTCTCTCTACTGTGGTGGACTGAACTTGTTGGATGGCCAACAATTGAGGCCCCTCTATCTTCAGCTCGGGATCACACACTGTTGGTATTGCTTGGGTAATTCTGGCCAGCTTAAAAATGTGCTTACCCATTCTTCATCTCATGGTGGCCTTATATAGGAGAATTCAAATCCTCCTTCCCTCTCTTGCTACATTGTGGATGGTGACCCAAGAGAGGGGGATGATTCCTTTGTTTGCTACAACTATTCTATTTTGTTCTCACTTGATGTTTAAGGAGGCTTTGATGGTTGTCCTTTGGCAGCTTCAAGTGATGAATCACTGTCTTGGAATGTGCTTTGTGTGGCCCCGGAAGGTGACATTTCGCCACTCCTAGGATTGCGGGCATTTTGGGTCATAAGGCATGAAAAGGTGCTCTTCACAAAGGATAATGCGTGAAAACATATTTATGACTTGCGCAAATATGATTTTTCCTTAGAACTTAGAGATTTTTAAATACTTCCAGATTTTGTAATGTCTTTCAACCCTGTAAATCCTTCTGCTTGTATGATTTCCCAGTGTTAACAAGGGTAATATACATTTTATTCTCTGGTTCTCTTTGTGTTCAAATCCTCGTTTCTCTTAGTTATGAATGCATCCTAGTGCTTATATATATGTAGCGCACTAGTGCAACCTATTCCATGAAGTGCATCGCAAAAACAATCCGCTAAAACCTCTGGTCGCACAAATTTTTGCAGTTTTGATGAAGTTCCATTTTAATATCCACTAAAAAATATTCTATCACAAATGAATGTTTTAGCGAATGTGTTTCTTTACATTTTTTTCCAATTTGAAAACATTAAAAAACTTTGGTATAACTTCTTCTAAAAGGTATTTTCCTTGTAGTGACATGATCTATTGTGCTAAAAACATCCAAGAATATATTTCTATTGTGAATTCAAAAGGTAGATATGGAACGTAACATTTATACAAGTATGTAACAACATTGATATCCCATAGGTTTGACAATATATTCTTTTTCAATGACATAAATTTGATCGAGGAACATTTTTGAATAAATACCTACTAAAAAAAACTTAATTAAAATGCCACACTACCTTGGTTTGGATGATTGGATTCCATGAAATGAATAATATTCAACCGAGTAAGTGTTCCCTTGAGAATAATAATGACTCAAGATTCTGGTATATTTAATGACATTATTCTCTTAAAAGTACCTAGAGGGAGTTAAATATTTATATCATAGGTAGAGGATATTATATTGCTAAAGGATTTGTCTCTATGAGGTTTTGTATACATTTCAAACAAGTTTAACTTGGAATTTCTCATTCTAGAAACTTAGGTTTGAGGAGGGAGTATTTCAGTCATGAATATAAAAGTAGAAGATTTTTTTTCCCTTTTATTAGGCCTTGGATAATAATACAAGGATAGCAGGTGTAAGATGGATTTTCATTGATCCCAAAGAAAATCATGAATTAAGTTTCACATGGGGGATTAATGATTCTTCCAATAATGAGGAAAATGTAATAGAATCATTCCAAGGTTTACTTCCACTCAAGAATAAAGGGGTGACACATCTCATAGTTTTGGGACTCTAATAGTTTCCATATGTGGCTCTAATTTCCACCACATGATATTGACCATTGTAGGCTCATCCCTAGTTCACAAGTCGTAGAGAAGAGATATAAGATTAATGAGTTCATTGAAGTCCTAATAATTTATATAACCTTAGTATATTAAACACCAAATGAAGTAGTGTTATTTGAATTTGGAAAGAAAGCATAGATGGTTGGGTTTCATAGCATCCAACCTCACATTATTCAAGCAACATATATCCAAAGTATGATGCATTCATGCTATGGAGACATGTTGCAAGGTAAGTTCAAGGAGATGTGATGGGAATTAAAGACCACGTGGGATATTTTAGTCCCGCAATCACTAAATATAATAGTAAGTCCTGTTAAACTAATGCTGATGGGATGGATATTTAACTGTGGTTTTACTTGTTTACCATTTCTTAGTTTTTTCTTTGTGTGATTTTAGTTGTTACATACTAACATAGGGGTGGACAGCTATGAACGATTTTGGTTGTAAGTCTTGGTTCGAATACCCAAATACTATTTTGGGACATAGTATTATATATTTAGGGCCTATGGAATCTTAAGGTGTCATTTTAGATTTTATTTACATAAAGGAGGTGGTTCTTTGGTTTTTTTGTTGTAAGAATAGGACTAGATATAATATTAATTCAATTTGGTATTTTTTATTTGAGAATTTTTATCAGTCGTACATGAAATGAAGAGACTTAAGTGACATGTGGATGACGTTGAATGTGCTTTGTCTCTTTTGGAAAAATAGTAGATGTAACAAACCCTCCCACATCCTTTGGCTTCCCAACCATATGGGAAGTGTTACTTTTAATTAACCTAATACCTAAGGTTTCATTATGGAAATGGGGTTACAAAATTTCTTCTTTCCCGGAGTTAACATAATTTGTTTTGACAACACCATTGCATTAAACTTGCTCTAATATTTCTATTGACATAAATTTTACCTCGATCCAACTCTTAGATTGAAATTCATTCCCTCTCAAATATTGGAAATTTAACTCTTTCCACATCAATGAGGGTTTCCATATGGCATAGAAACGAGACCCATGAATCATTTTCATATCAACCACAAAACCCACATGGTGCTTATGTGGCTTATTGGCACATCCATGACAGTTGTCAACTCACTTTATGTGAGGGTCCTGGTAGGCTCGACTTCTTCATGCCAAAAAAAAATTCTTGTATATCTATCCATAGGGGGTTTCTGAGTGTGAAAGTAGTTTGGGCTTGGAAACCCTCCCAAAATCCTCTATCCCCATATACATTTGGATCATCACCATCCCACAACACTTATCAGGCTCTTTCCCACATCAAAATCTTTCGCAAAACACATGATTACAAATATCTTGAATGAATAGTTTCTGCAATACATCCACTAGGAATAAAGTGGATTCATCACTAAGGCTTAGGCAACTTGACAAGCCCCACCCCATATTCCACTCAAAATACAACTTGCAAGCATATCCATCTCCAATCCCTGATGGGCCCCACATTATATAATGGCTATAGCTACCTCTCCATAATATATTTGGGTTTATTTTAATCCAATGACTCTAGAAATATGCATAAATACAATAAGCCAAAATTCCCATACTCCTACATACATATGCTGATCCTACATTGTATCCGACTCAGATAAAAAATTGTAGCAATAACATATCTAGACTGAGATATAACTAGATTTTCTACAGTCCCATAGATTAGAAATTGTTATGAGTTTTAGGGAATTAACCTATAAATCCAATGATGTATAGAGTTACTCATAAAACTAGCTTGTATAGGAATTGATTCTTCATTGTAACTCCAACATTTCAAAAATTGATTCAATCTACAACTAAAATAAATAGATTCAACAACATGCCTACAATTGAGCATCAAAACTTAACTAAAACACAGTTAGTGGTGTTATATATATTAAAAATAAAGACACCATGAAAAAACCATAATGGGTCCCAATAAAAATATATTAGGTCTACAGATATAGCATATTATGCACAACATCAATCAGAAATGTTCAATAGTCCTTAGCGCATAAATACACAATAGTCGTATCATATTAAACTGCAAATTCCATACACTACAAAATTTCAACTAAGAATATTAAACATTCATACATGATCATATAACTATCTCCATGAGGAAAATAGTACCACCACATTCATACACAGGCTTCCAACCTTTCGCAAATGTCAAATTGATTTACATAACCATCTCATTTTAGATGACTAGGAAAATACATTCCTTTGCAATCAATGTTAAAACAGACAACATCATCATCCATTTTTCATAGTGAAAGATAAATATAAGTAAAAACACTTAATATTTTTAGATTTTAATGATTGGAAACAAAGAGATGGAATTTAATTGTCCACCCAACCATAGCAAAATTTCACTACAATATTTCTTGCAATTGACTACCCTCGAGCTAGATTTATAGTATGAGTAGTTAAGTGCTCAATTGTATTCACACCGATACTAGTAAATAAAATAATAAAAAATAGGATTCCATTGTATGGGTGGTAAACTAACTACCTCCATTAGAAATTTTCATAGTGACCCTAGTATAAATCAGTCACATGGATTTGCCCTAGGCTCAATTAGATCTAGTTCAATTCTAGGAGGATGAATACACCACATAGGTGGTTTATGAGCCACTTCTATAATCTAGCACTATAGGATTCAGTTTCCACTATCGAGGTGGTTTATCGGTTTACTGAATGAGCACATAAGTGGTCTATCAACCCAAAGGTGAACACTTAGTGGTTTATTAGTTCCTTTCAACTAGCACTTGGTTGTCTCAACCTATC
This sequence comes from Pinus albicaulis, assembly GCA_034641835.2. NCBI lineage: Eukaryota > Viridiplantae > Streptophyta > Pinopsida > Pinales > Pinaceae > Pinus > Pinus albicaulis. The sequence goes on along the minus strand of CM076580.1, from coordinate 522,503,475 downwards.
ATTCCGTTTATCATACTATGAAACGATAACATAAGTTGTTATCCATCCAAATGCGAAAATGCATTGGTCTATAGGTTCCTTTTAGCTACCATATCAGTGTTTTATCAGCCCCAAGTGCAACAATGATTGATTCAATTCCATTGAACTATCACTACCCAACTCATTCATAAGCATGCACAATGGCCTTAACAAAATACATGGAATACTATAGAAAAAATTAACACAAGCTAGAAAAGGTTATTTCTTCCTATTAAATACACATCTACTAATAATTTAATGCTATGTGTTATCTTTCACGATCATGTAACAACCGCACATTAAAATTTCATGTAATAAAGTTAATAAAGGAAAATTAGGACCATGGGAAAAGGACAGTTATTCCAAATTGAATGTTGGGAAAAATATCCTAGTCGGCATCACTTGATGTGTTTATGGCTAAGGTAAATTTGAAAATGTAATGGATAATGATTTAGAAAGGAAAAAAAAATGTATCATTGACACATTATTTTTGAAAATAATGGAAATTAGGAGAAAAGGAAGGTGAAAGGTCACAGTTTGCCTGTGAGGAGGAAAATGAAAGAAAATAATGGAAAATGAATAAATTAGAGGCCTCATCAATAAAAATACCTCAGAGCATCAGTTGGTAGCATTTAATTAGTTTAGTGTTAGATTTTGTCTAAAAGAGGGGAAAAAAAGCAAGAAAACAAGGAAAGGAAAGGAAAATCAAAGAAAAAGGAAAGGAATACAAGGAATTCAAGGGAAGGAAAGGATCAAGCATCATTAGTGTGAATAATTGTAGGTAAAAGATTACATGTGTGATTTCCAAGCTAGTTTTGATAATCATGATACGTGCATGTTGGTATATGGCTCTTTTGTTCTCATTGGCATGGATTTTTCTTGCGTTTGATAGTGGATTTTTAGCCTGGAATTTCCATTTCTGAATAGCCATTGGGTGATGGGATTGTTGTCGGTTTTGAGCTTTGGATTGTCGCATGATTTCGGAATCTGGGGTAAGGTGGTCTCAGAAAAATTCCCAAATGCCTAGGAATCCCTTGACTAGTAATGGTGGAATACACGGAAAAGCCAAGGGGTAGATACATGAAAATTCCTCAAGGATGGTGTAGAAATTCTAAGGAATCTAAGCTCATTTAGGTTTTATGATGTTGACATCAGTTTAACTGAGATCACCATATAGAGATGTTGGAGGTGGTTTAACCTATGGATTATTTTAGTTTTCTTTACAATATATCATTGGGGTATTGGATGAAGAGATATTTTGCTTAGCCAATTTGTTGTTGGGTGAAACGTGGAAGTCTCGAATCCAATTAGTATTTTCCTATTGTTAATACAAACTAATCTTATCTTTCTTTCGCTAAGGAAATGTATTGGTTAGTATGTGGATTTAATGAATTTTCTCTTATTGTTATTTATCTGGTTATATGCTTTTTATAAGCATGGTTTTATGACAAATCTTAGTCATGGATCTATTCATGTTTTCACTCATAAATGAATAAGAAATGATTACAAGACCTAACTGATGTTAAGAAAACTAACGAGAAAAGGCAGGGACCCTTCTTGTTAACCATCATAAGTGTTTTCAGTCTGTCATGTTCAGAATTGAATTCATTACATATAGGTTGCATATATACCAAGTGTTCGATAGAATGCCAATCTCGTTTAGGGGTGGCAAGGTCAAGTTCTAGTTTCATTTTTTGGTTTACAAGAATTTTATTCATGCCTTTTATGAGTTCTAAAAGTTTCATATTTTTTTGGGCAGAGGCCTAGCCCCAGCCTTAGAAAATAGACTTAATTTTCCCAGTCACTAGCACAACACTAGTAGAAAAAGGCCACAATCTCACTAAAGTAGGCCTATGGGAGTGTCTATGAAGCCATAGTCACTTGGATGCCTCGGCAAGGGAGTGACTCGGGTACTTTCTCAGGGAAAAAATGAGGTGTCACAGGGGTTGGAGACTTGGAGGGCTTAGGTTAGTCCTCAGTCCTGTGACCCTTAAGGGAAGTCAGTCAGGTCTTGTTGTGATGACTCTATTTATTTTAGGTCATATAGGAGGTTGATTCATGTCACAGTAACCTACATGTCATGTCTATCTCAAGAAAGCAGGTGAAAGTGGGAAAATGTGGGAGTGGTCACTAAAGGGTGGTATCAAAGCATGGTTCAAACACTTGCACTACATAGGCTAGATGCGTGTTTTTATGCATGCATTTTCATCATTAAGGTTCTCATGTAGGTATTTTATGTCTTAAAGATGCTATTGGTATGTTATGATGTTTATGTGTTTAATGAGATGAAGTAAGCAATGCAGATCATCAGAGTGAGGTTGCAACACTAGACTTTCACGTAAGAGAAGATTGTCATTAAGTTATTGTATATTTTTCATGCAGGTATGTTGGTTAATGATTGCTATAAGAATTATGGTTATGTACATGATTTTCATTCTATTATTTTTATGGTTACATGTGTGATGCATGCTATCTAATCAGTGTAATCATACACACATGTGTTGGATAATCATGAGTGGTAGTGACTTGTTATTATAAGAATTATGGTCATATGCATGATGGTTATGGTCATTGGACTTAGGATACAGATGTTATATGTATCATGCTAATTTTATTGGCTTATAGACATGGTTAGGGTTATGATATACGTGTATGAGTCGACCTATTTGTGATATTGTGATATACTTCTCTAGATTGACTATGCATATGTGATTATTATGCATGAATGACAATTTTTTATGACTTTATGATGTGAACATGTTAGTTAGTTACTATCATGGATATTATGAACATAATTATCTTTGAGTTGATATATTGTGAATCTATATCGTCCTAAGCTAGATTGATTTTGTAGAAAATATATCCTCCCCTAATATACATTGAGGTATGAGTTTGCTTATGTTGTCTACTTGGTGCTATGTTGTCTACTTGGTGCTAGAATTTCGATTATGACATCTATTCGGTATTTAGATTTTTGTGTCTATTATGTCATTTATTTGTTGTTTGAATTTTTAGCTAGTTGCATGATATGAGTTTCTATCTATAAGAATGCATGAAGGGATGATATAGTTTGAGATGGTTGCACTAACACATGTGTTGAGAACAACTGATATGTACTTGCTTGCAAGTAGGTGATAGTTGTAGCATTATTTATTATGATTGATGAATTTGAATTGATTATTGATTATGACATGGTTGTTATACCTTAGTAATGGTTGTTTTCATATTATAGATATGATGTCTTGATCTTTGGAACATGCGGTTGACATGTGTGTTCAGTTACAAGGCAACATGGTTGGCAAAGCTAACTCATATATTTTTATATTTTTTATATTCTAACAATTATGTGTTTACGGAAGTATGATATAGGGAATTTCATGGCAAAGAGACTACCATGAAATATTGAAGAAGGCTTAGGTTGAACATTCCTTTGGTAGTATTGGGAAGCCATGGGGATTGAGTCATGGTGTTTGTTTCTAGTCTTTTTCTTTTGGTATTTTGTGATTTTTTGTACTAGATTGTAGCTTTGCTTATGGTGTCGTATTTCTATCAGTTTTCATGGGTTCCTTATTCACATTTTTTGGCTATTTCCTTTTATTTTTTGAAGGTCTTGGGGATTGATTAGTGAAAGAGGGAATTTAATGGAGCTTAGGGAGAGTTGTGCGGTATTCGACAGAAAATATAAGACCCAGAAAAAGCTCAGTGCATATATAAGGGTATATCAATGAAATATTATGAAGGCTAGTTGGATTAGTCTGGTTCATTGGGGTAAATGGACGGTGGTAGGAAAATCATGAGAAAGGTTACATGAAAGGTAAGGTAAATGGATTTGAGGTTTCAAATGCATTGGCTATGATGGGAAATATTGTTCTCAATGTTGTGAGTACATTGCATGAATAAAGCGAGTTCTCTTAACCTAGACCTTATGATATCTGATAATTAATTTTTGATCATGATTATATTGATGTCTATATATGTATACATGTATATCTGCATGTCATTTTATGACAAGGTCATCAAAGATTATGATTTCTTTATGCTAATTTTCATATGTATAGATGTATCCATGTGTGTATGTGATTCTCTAAAAAGGTCAAAAGGAATCATTATTGTGCAGGAATGATTGTTTATGGAGGTGAATAGCATGAAGAAGTTCTTCATTTATGGGGAATCAAGTGGGAAGAGTAGCCATGATAAACTTGTGAGGTCAATATCGTGTTTATGTGAATTTATATTATGTGATTATAATATTTCAGTGTCTATGTTATGGATAGGTTATGATAAGGGATACATCAACGAGATGAAATCATTATGATCCACAACATACTGAGACAACCATGGATAAGACACTAGAGGAAAGGCTGCATGGTAAGAGACAATGTTGTTACACAAATTTTTCATCATCTAAGTTGTTACTGTTATACGGACTAAAGTACACCATGTAAGACCAATTTTACCATAGTAAAATTTCTTTCACTATGAAAAAAAAAATTAAAAACCCATAGTTTATTAAGTTATTTCTCGTCTAAACAGAAAGCCCCATGAGGAATAATTAAATAAATCCTTATTTGTTTGATTTTACTTTAGGGCTAATTAATTAAACCACTATTTAATTAATATTCCTCGTCATATTTAACCCAAAACAGGAAAATTAATTAGATAAATCATTATTCATCTTATTATTTTCTAGGAATAATTATATAAATCATTATTTAATAATATTCCTTGTTAAATTTGACTAAATCATTTACAATAATTGAATAAATAATTATTTAACCATATTCTTAAAATAATAAATAAATCATGTCTTTATTTATTATTTCTAAATAAGGGGATTTGACCAAATTGAAATTCCTTTTCCTTTCAACAAAAATAATAAAATATTCAATTAAAGTTGGATCTAGATTTCGTTAATAATATTTTAATTATGCACCAATATATAGAATAGCTCAATAGTTTATTATAAATACCAGGGCTTTTCCGTTCATTCACTACCTTTTGTTTCCTAGAGATCACTCTTGGTCTATAATTTTGGTCTCACTTTGATCCTCCCATCATTGTCATATTTTTCTACTTTTTTCTTGTGAGCCCCCTTTGAGTTCGATTTTTTCTGGGTTTTCTGCAACATCAAGAGAGAGAGTTCTTAGATCTGAAGCACTTAGGACATACAAGAACCCATCCCATTGAGGGGGACTAGTAAATTTTTTCTATGTTCCCTTCGCAGGTGTCATAATACAAAAAATTATTTACAAATTCTTGTCTTTTCCATTGGATGCATGGAGAAACTCTTGCTTATTATTTGCTGTTTAATGTCTTTAACTGCATATATATGGATTTTTGTAGCATTTATTCTAATCACTAACAGAATATATAAGGAAATTGATAACCATATTTGATTTTAGGGCTATTTTTTATGCACAACTAAAGTGATATTTTCTCGTACTCTTATGATTAGAATTCACACTAAAAATTGCCGACTCCACAAGGGTTTATAATTACGACTGTTGTCATTTTTCAGATACCTGCATGACCAGTTGCTTCAACCCCTATGGTTTTTCTTCAGCTTCTTATTTTTCATTTTTGGATTTCTTTTTTAGCCTTTTTAACCCTAAAATATTAAGATTCCAACTTCCGTGTGTTTCTCGGCCCTTTGCACAGGTAACATGTATCAGCCATAGCATAGACAACACTCTTTTCTGAAACCTGCTCTTGAGACAGCTGGAAGTGTAGGTGACACTTTTTAGCCCAAAACATGTGACCTCAGCTCTCAGGTAGCAGATAACAACGTCAAAACTGCGACCTCAACGGAAACCAGGTGAGAAGCTGCGACTTGTAATTTTTGCTAGATTTTTTCTGTGATTTTTTCTACGTTTGTTTGGGGCACTATTCAAGGTTGTTTGACCTTCCTTTTCACCCTTCTTGGACCTATAATTTATTATATTTAATCTTAAAAGTAGGAACCAATCCCCATAGGGCTTTATTATGCTTCCACCTCTTTAGGAGGAGTTTAGCTGAAGTAGGTCTTCTGAGATTTCAGTGTTTTTCAGCTACTTTTTAGATGTGATCCTGCGCTTTCAAATCCATTTAAGATTGGTTATTTATCCATCAAAAACACCTATTTTTAGTTTTTTTTTGTCCTCCTTTGTGGTCCCCTATGTTTCCCTTCGGGTTCTATCCTTTCGCCACCTATTTTGTAGAATTTTTTGCCTCTTGCTTTTTGTTGTTTTTTTGCACCTCTTTCCAACAGATTTGACCTCTAGATCCCTGTCCCTCTTGAGCTTGGATCCATTGGCCATTTTTTATGTTTTGAGTATATTTTTCCCACCAATACAATAGATTTTGGGAAGCCCTCCTCCTTTGGTTTGAATTTATGCATCTTTAGCTGTTTATTTTATTGTCCCTTTTAGTTTTATTTAGAGTTGTACAACATCCTTTTCATTTTTTCTCTACAAATAGCTGGGCTTAGTTAAAATTAACACAATTATGACATACATGCACACCTAAAGTGAAGAACGCCTGGTTTACACCAGTGGGCCAAGGCTTCAATATTGTAATTAATTTATCAGTGCCTCCTTGCCCTTGGTTACCTCTCTTCTGTATTGGGTTCTGTGTCTCTTTTCCATCATTGCGCCCTCAAGGAATTTATCCCGGAGACTCCAAGGCCCTCAAAATTATTTTCTGTTAGGAAGACTTACCCCACTACATAGTGTTCATGTTCTTCCTCCACCGAGACTCCATTATGACTTCGATTCTGGTTCATCGTGTTCCCCTTCTAGTTGTATCCCCAGCTCTCCTCCAACTTCCACCTGCATCATGTCTGGTTCAAGACCTAATGCTGGTGGTGGCCGTGGCCCTAATTCTGGAAACGCCACTAGTGGTTCCGCAATAGGAGCTATTTTGATTACTCCCTTGCTTCCTTATATGGGAGGCCTAAGGCTTCCCAATTTTAGCCAATTGATTAATGACCCCATGCACCATGACCCAGGTTAGCCTACTGTGCAAACCAAGCTTCCTTCATACATCCCCAATTTTGAAGGAAAGGTTGCATAGGATCCTACCAACCATGTTTGTTCTTTCCACATGCAGTGTTCGTCTAACTCCATCACTGATGACCATGTCCATCTTCGGTTATTCTAGGCTATGCTTACTGGAGAATCTTCCCAGTGGTATGTCGACCAGGCCTCCTCCTCTCATACTACTTTTGTGACCCTTTATAAGGATTTTCTATCTTACTTCTAGCCTCCCCTTTGCCATGACACTGGTACCGAAATATTGACCTCTTTCCGTCAAACTTCTACTACCCGCCTATCTGACCATATTTAAGAATTACATAGAAGGAAGAGCCTATGTCGATCCCATGTTTTCAAAAACCATGCCTGCATGGACTTCTTTCTCAGATCCCTTTTTCCTACTATTAGTAAATATGTCACATCCCACTTTCCTCAGACTGCAGAAGCTTCCCTCCAAATTGAGTTGAAATATGACCTGATATACATGCAATCTAGTTATGTCTATACTGTCTTATCTGATCTCTCCATACCTAGTGGTGCCAATGCACCAGGGGCATTGCATTCCACCAACAGTATCATTGGATCCCTTTCACATCCGTACACTCATCCTCCCATGTGTTATGGTTTCCGTTAGAAAGGGGCCAAGTTCTCCAGTACCTTTAGCCCTCCCGGCAACATGTATCTAGGATATGGCATGCCTCATGCTTTTTCCCAACCTGTTTACCCCAACATTTCCCAACCTCCTTATTATCCATATCCACAACCTGGTGCTCTAGCTCCTTTAGCACAAGCATCTCAACCTCCCCTGCCTTCTCAAACTCCGCAACAACAACCACCCCCCCTTAGTGTCAGCTGTATGCATAGTAGATTGTGACTAATTCTGCCACTTCTAACAATAAGAGGAAAGGAAATAAAAACCAACATGCTAGAGGTAATCCTGGAAATAATTCCCAAGGGAATACATCTAACAGTACAACCCAGCAATAGGGCACTCAAACCAAGCAATACAGGCCTATTTTCAAGAGTAAGCCTTGTTCTTGTTGTCGTGTCGATGGTCACTATACCCATGATTGTCCCCTTTTACCTTAGATGCGTCAAATTTGGGAAGCTCAAGCAACATCCCAAGGACAACGAGGCTCTTTTTTAGCTCCTCCTAACGTTGCACCCATCCGATCGACTATGTTTACCAATCCTTTCCCTCAGTAAGGATATGTGGTTGCCCAACCCCTTGAAAGTCAGGTGGCCACTCAATCTCCTCCAACTGGTACCTATGATTACCAGATCCTCATGATGAACTCTGACCAACCCAATACCACTAACCTCAACCTTCATACTTGGTCATGTCAGTACAACAAGCCCCCCACTATGTGGGCCATCAAGTCCCCGTTTTCAGGTCCCACAGAGCCTCTTTCGACACCCAATGGTCCTTTACATATCACTCAACTTAAGGTAGAGGTTGATACTAAGATCTGCAAGGGGCCATTATGCTAAAATGCTTATTCCAATAAAGCCACCCACTCCTAGAGTTTAGTAGATGACTTGGCATAATCCCCTGCCACCATGTCAACGTTGGAAGTCCTTTAGTCATTCCCTTCATAACGAAAAGCTCTACTAACTACTATGGGTGACATGGATCCTTCATATGATAATTCTATTGACTTTTATGTTGATAAGTCAGAGCATCCCCCCTTCCTGCATTCGTCACCTTCCAAATACCTGTCTAGATTCGAAATTCCAATGTCTCCCATTGTATCATTGACGAGGGGTCATTGACCTCTATGATGTCCACTTATGTTTGGAAGCAACTCAGATCCCCTGAGTTAGCCCCTTCCACTATCACCCTCCATGCATGGGATGGCCACTCTTGCCAGCCCCTTGGCATGTTCTGAAATTTTCCTATTACTGTTGCGAGAAAGAATATTTGTGTTGACTTTGAAGTCATTGATACCCCCTTAGACTACAACATTCTATTGGGTTGTAGCTACACTCTGTGGTCCCATCTACGATTCACTGCAAGATGTGCTTTCCTCATGACAAAAAGATCATCACCATCAATCAGTTGAGATATTATGACGTGAAGTCTCATACCACTTTAGAGTCAATTATTTCTTTGGTGGAAAATAAAAAATTAGTTCAAACTCCTACTAGTGTCTCACCAGAGTATTTAAAGATTCCTCCTTTCTTGGATCATTCCCTGGTCTTCCCACTCTTATCTTTGAACCTAGCTCATCAAATTTTTACATGACGCAATCATCTCGGTTCAACCTCGAATGGTATAGTTCGACTAGTCAGCAGCCCCACCCTTCGCAACCTGCTCCTAGTACTTTGAATCAACCTTGAGGACCCCATCCTCATAGACCCTCATCTATATCTGGTGTCCATGATCCTATCCATCGTCCTAGAATGGTTCCCCTTGTCCTTAAACATGTCGTAGTTATCCCACTTGGCCATTACCCCTCCGGTGAGATACCGTTTCGTGCTCCCCCTGCTAGATTATTCTCGGTACTTATTATTGATACCTTGTCCCTTCACAACATGACCCCGGGGATCATAGTCTAGCACATTGATCCCCCAGCCAATACGTCGCCTAGTTAGCCCAAACTTTACACCACTTTGACCCCAGTCCAACCAGTCACTATGATTACTCCCTTTGCAAACGTACCTCAACCGCCTCAACAAGGGTCTACTGTTGTTGCGAAAGCCTTGGGTGAGGGGGGCAAAGCCCGTAAGACAAAACCCAAGGAAAAGGCTTCCTAGACAACCTTTTCACTTCCTTAACCTCCAAACCATACACCTCTATGTGCTTTGTGTCATGTTTTCGGTCATGCCACCCATAATTTTCCTGAATTTCTTGTATCAAACCCATGGTCAATGTAGTGTTTCCTAAGTCTAAGTTCCCAAAAGTCCCTAACCAAGAAACTCAATATTTTGCACACGAACCACCCCTGTTCTTTTTGTGATCTCCATGGCCACTATACCCACCTTTGTCCGCGCCTTACATACTACCACACCTCTTTGGACGTAGTTTAGGAATATGAGGCCGATCACAATGAGTCTGCCTCTCCTTTACTTGCACATTATGCTTCGACAGAATGAGATGACACATCCACTTCCATTGACATTCCCCCTCCTCATGTCAAGATGGCAGAGTCTTCAGCCATTATCCTGTACTTGTCATCATCTATGAGAACCATGGTGGAAGATCCCTCTCGGGATTTCCTTTCTATTTTTCTTGACCTCCCTTCAACGATCACCCTAGGCTCAACATTAGGGGATCCTTCATCTACTTGTTTTTCAGCCACCCTCCATAACGATGCACATCTGAACTTCTCTTCTCATGATGATGAGTTAGGTATCTTAGTCGTGTCATGTGGTTATCCTTCCACTAGTCACCCCGTCTTCTACTTTGCTAACGACATCATGGAAGCCTTTTCCACCCCTGGCTTCATCTATCTAGCCCATAAAAAAAATGGCACCATTCATGTCTATGGCGACTTCTATGACCTAAGCACAAACTACCCCCAAGGCAGTTCCCCCATACCATTCTCTTTTTTAGTATGTGGGGGGTATAAATCCTACCCATAGCATTCCCTCTAGTAGTGATTGTTTCATTTATGCCTTGCGTTAACATTGTTCATCATCCTCTCATTTGTTTTCTTGTGGCACCATTCAGATGGATCCCCTGTCCACACCATATATCGGCTATGTCGATGGGGCAAGTTTCTACTGCCAGAACCTAGCCTTGGCAGCTTGGGCCATTTTCACCCCTTGCATTTTCTTGTACTCTCTAACAGCGTATGCATTGGTACTGCCACAAATAAATAGGTCAAATATGGTGGTTCACCCTTCACCCCTTTACCATCACATCCTTCACCTTCATGTTATTTTATATTCTTTTCTTCTTGTCATGCAATTGAATAGTGGTTATCGTGTGCATAATCCTATCCTTTTTAGAAGACATTTACTGGTGAAGCTATTAATATGTGAATTTGAAATTATTATATTCATTCATGTACCTAGAGCCCAAAATCACTATGTAGATAGCATTGTAAAAATTATTCTAGATGGGAATTTATCACACACATTTAACATAAGATAATAACCATAAAAAACAAAGCAAGTCATATCCATAATATGTGTCATTCAAAATACAATTTTTTGGAGTCCATTAATTTTGATACATATGACATGCCCATATCATGTCAAAAAATAAAAACTGGGGGCACCTCATGACCCTACATATAATCACTATCTAGAGGGTCTTGGGCAAATGGTTTGGCTTTTGCAGCCCATATATCATGCATCCCTTGTTTGGCCATCACCATGCACCACATGACTCCTCACCACTCTGAGGGTAGACCAATACATGGCTCTATGTAGTGGTCATCCAGGTCTTGACAGCCACGCTCTGAAGCACCAGTCAACAGCCTCTCACATCTATGACATATGTCCTCTGGGAGGGCCAGTGCATCCTCATTTTGTAGTCCCCTCGATCCACTAGGTGTTGTAGCCCCTAATACTGCAGACCATCCCATATACCTGTCTGATTTCATCAGTGCTATATATGCATATAAAAATTGAATGAATAAGTACCCTATACAATATTTTTAAACTTTAAAATGAACATAAAAGATAAACAACTTGTCACTTAGCACTTGGCCCCCATTATCTACCTGGTGTAAGTGGCAAGTTTTGGTCCCCATGATAGTTCATCCCAATATAGGGATAGTCATCTATGTACACTGGCATCTGATCCCAATATGCAAAAAACTTGGGTTGAAACACCCATATGAATCGCCCCCCCCCCCCCTACATAGTAGCCACCCAGAGTGGCGCATCCTCAGCTCATGCAAGCCCCCATATTGGATCTATATACAAGGTCAAAGTGTCAGGATATTCTCAAAGAAGATCGAGCAAAGCACTGTACAATATGCACATCATGGTTCACCTGCTGCTTGCATATAGGCAATTTTTTTTTCAACAATGACAACATCATTTGGGCCCACCCATAGTATGTTCCACTCAATACTCCCTCAACAAGCATCATCTTATGCCTAGTGATGTGGTGGAGCACCTAGCTTCCCTAAAACCGCAACATCATTGCAACCACAGCATGAATCTCTAGCCTCTCTATATCTCTGATCGGTATCCATCTCCCTTTCACATGGACACCTAGTCGACAATGTCGCTCTACAAACTCCATGATGTTCTGCCCTCATAGTAACAATGGCTATGTGTTTCCCACCATCCCCATTGGTGGGAGATATGCCAGGAAATATATATCCTGTACAGTCAACTCAATCTATTGCCCCTGAAGTATAAATATCTCATGGTCTAGATCCCAATAGCTGACGATCCGGGCCAACAAGGACTCTCCTGCTCTCATCAAAGCATTCTCCACAAACTTGAGGACCCAAACCTAGCCAAAGAAGCATGGACTACATGATCCTCTTAGATCTCACAACATAATGTGTCTAGGTCTATCTCTCCAGTTGATCCTAAACTCTTCCATAACTACACAAAACCATCATGTTTGCGAGCGTATAGAAAGGAAAAATTGTATCATCACCATAAAATCCTGGCTAAAAAACAACACTAAAACCCCTTTCCTTGTCAGGTCACACTTTTCTATCCATTCCTGGGACACATCGTATTTTTTTCCCAAAAATTTCTACCCAGGTCGCAAAAAATGCCCCAAAAAATGCGACACAGCCGTGAAGAGGAGCAGGGGTTTGTTCCTGAGCTCTGAGTGCCTAAACTGAAATATTAATCCACT